>JAVHNF010057801.1:48751-59344 GCA_034783455.1 Micropsitta finschii
CCTCAGAAAATTCCTGTTTGTTAAAACATCACTTTCCAGACTCCTCTCAGTGTACAGTAACATTGCAGGCTGGAAATCAGCATCTCCATGTTAATGCTGTAAGATCATGCTAATTCAGGTAAGCAAATTGAAAATGAATGTTTTCCAAACCTCACTTCACTTCCATCACTTCATTTCCATTATATACGCTGCAGTGTACTCCTTTTAGCCTCAGTGCCTTGCTCCTCTTTGAATTCTTCACGGATTAGCATATCGGTAGCTGTTGGTCAGGAAGCTGGGGCAGGATTTGCTTACCACAAAGCCATGAGACAGAAACATGCGGAACAGCACTGGAGACTTTGTGCCTTTCCTAAGCGCCTGGGTCCTATAGAAAATAGCAACACACTGTTGCTATTTCTTAATACCATTACCCCTTCAGCTTCAGCAACAGAAGTTCTTGTGGCAGAGCTGACGTGGTTTGTGTAGGACTGGCCAACAAAGCCATGTTCCTTCCTAACGAAGAATGTCAAGGTTTTGTAAATCCTTTTAATCCCCACCAAGGGTTTTGGAAACTATTTGTGAATAAAATAACCAACGAAACCCACACTAAAACCCACAATGAAGAGAAAGACCCCGCTTGACCCCCCCCATGCTATAGAAGCCAATAGCTTGCTTGGTGGTGAAGCATCTCCCAAGGGAAGCAAAGGCCAAAACTGTTTGTTGTATTTCAGCTGCTAACAGAACTGTGCTCCTAAACGATGATATGTAAGTGCTAATATACAGCAAGCACAAAGGTGCTCTTTCATTCGTGTAAGCCATCATCTTCAAGTAATTAACTGGGGATTAGTCAGAAATGATGCCCAAACAAATGAGATACGGAAGGGCAAGAAATTGTATTCCTCTCCTGAACCTTGCGTTACGTGGAGCGCTGCCAGTGCAAACAGCAGCGAGAACAGAGCGTTATGTCTTAAGAAGAATGAAAAAATGAGATTGGCAATTAGAGCTGGGTGGCTGTTGTCAAAACAAACAGGTCACAGGCAAACAGGGCTCTGCCTGTGACCAGCGCTGTCATCTTCCACTGCCCAGCATCCCGAGAGCTCGGCCTTTCTTCTCTCTCCAGCAGGATGCTATCGTGGACTGCATGGGACTTGCTGCAGCTTCCACAGCTGTAAATCAGAGGCTGTGTCAACAGTGTGTCAGCAGCGTGAAGGAATAGCACTGCTTCTCATGAGTTTTCTTCTAACAACCTCCTCCTTTCGCTTGCTCTCCCATGGCTGAAGCGTGATTCAGGAAGGAAGAGCAGGAACAGTGGGTTTGCTGGGAATAGAACTGCACCGGCTATTGCGTGGGGCAGTTATATGGCTGTGAAGCAGCTATATACAGCAGGGCTGGGCTGCCCTTCCTTGGCAAGGGGATTAAGAACCGTTCAAGGGGTCTCACATCAGGTTCTGTGCAGGCTAAAGCCCAGGCTGGTGTTGTACCCCCGTTGCAAAGCTGGCCTTGAGTTCCCTCCCAGATGTGTAAGCTCAGCACAAAGCCAGCGCTCCCATACCTTGCACCATCCGAAGCACCACAGGGAAATCACGACTCCCCACAAAAATCCCAACGCCACCCTAAATGAACCCTGTGGCTCCCTCATAACCTTCACAGGGCACACAGGCTGCCGTCAAACCCCAGCAGCTTGTGGGTCTGCACCGCTCCTGTTGCTGATGTCCTGATAAACGCCGAATTCCCTCCCTTGGGAGCAGGAACCGGCGCTGCTGCTGCTGCTGAGGAACGCCACAACCCAGCGCGCCGGGGCTGTGCAGCAGCAATAAATCCTCTGACCCCTGCCATCCCCCTGCTCCGCAGCCACTGTAAATCCAGCCCGGCTCTGCAGCAGCCCGGCTCCCCTGGTAGAAGGCAGCAGGTTGCCGTGCGGGGCGTGCTGATTGCGCTGGGAGCAAACCTGCCTCATTGTAAAGCCCATATGGAGGCGAAGGAAGAGAGCTGTATAACCTGAGACCAGCAACTGTGGTGTGTGTGTGTGTGTGTGTGTGTGTGTGTTAAGTAACTTTACAGCCATGTTTCACTAGGAAGCCAATAAAAGGGCAAAACACAATTGCTGGGTTTTAATTAAGAAGCCAACATTTAAATGAGGTGCATCATCTGTTTGTATTAAACTTGTTTAATTTAATTTGTTATAGCACACTTATTGAATAAATCAGCTTTATTGCGTTCGCTGTGCTGGTGGCGTGATGGACGCAAGTGAATGGGAAGAAGCTGGGTCTGGAATTCTCTTTCTAAATCAACCAAGGCTCTGTCTGCATGCAGTGACACCCGGGAAAATTAATTCCAGTTAATTAAAGGTGTGAATTTAGAGCAGATCAGTTCAGCCACCCTCAAACTCTGAGCAGACTTCTTCATTCAGAACTCAAATGCCATTGATTCAGCTCGGCTTGATTCACTTGGCACGTGATGTGAGAAATGGAATTAAGGCTGTTTTAAATCTGAATGAATGTCTGCACCAGCCTTGCTAGGGGTTTAATTCGTCCCTTTCTTTTCCCTGAGCATCTCTGTGTGAACCAGGAGCCACACAGGTTGGGTCAGCAGCCTCAGCTCTCCCAGCCTTCAGCCCTGTCAGGAACCACCAGCATCCATAAAAGCAAAGTGATGCTGGTAACACACTCCCCTGGCTGGCATCACCTGCCCCTCTGTGTCCTCTCCCATCTTCACTCTGCTGTGGAAATGCAGTATTTCAGCTCACTGCTATGGGAGATCCTGCATACAGCTATTAATACAGACCAGCTGGGAAGAAATTTTCCTGCAAACTTCGGCCTCTGTCCAGACCGCAAATCACTGGATGCAGTAGCTCCCGGGGCTGGGAATCCAGCTCTCTGCTGGTACCTGGCCTTGGCATCAGCTTCTTCATCTGCCTCATGGATGCTCGTACACTGCAACAGAGGAGCTGAGAGATCCCCAGCTTGGATCCCTCCAGGCAAAGCGGTTAGTGATGCACATGCAGTCCTGGATTATCCAAACCACCCCCAGCACCTGACAGCTTGAAGGATGCCATCACAAGGCTCAGTCTTTCCCTGGCTCTCCTCCATCCCTGCGCACAGTCAAGTAATACCTACTTATTTCACAGGGTAGCCAGGAAAAGCTCAAAGCCTCTTGCAAGCCCCTCTGAACTCTCCAGCCAAAGCAGCGAGGCCAAAGCATCGAGCACCAGGGCTCCCATTACGATGGCACGTTGTCGGCATTCCAGTGGGAAGCACCACGCTCCCAGGGGACCGCACGCACCGGAGCCCTCCCGCATGAAAGAGCCCTTGTGCAAGCTGCTGGTGCGAGGCAGCCCCTTGTCATCCCTTCAACTTTGTGTGCACTTTTCCTGGGAGGAAAATGAAATTCCTGCCTTGGAATTGGCGCCAGGGTGCCAGAACGGCAGTGACCTCTGCAACCACACAAGATTTAGTGGTTGCTTTATTTCGGCTGTAATGAGGCTTTGTAAACCGCTAAAAGCCAAACGTTTTCTTCTCCTTTAACTCTTGGTGGATGGCGTGAAATAAATAACAGAGCAGTCTGTGCATGAATTGAGAATCCACTTGAAATCACCCAGCCTCTGAAGTGGGTGAGACGCTGGTACCGGGAGCAGGTAGGTGCTGAGTGAGTAGTTGCAGTAATGAGCCCTGAACTCCTTCCAGCAGGTCAGGAGCACAGGGAATGGCTTTGAGCACACCAGGGAGAACCTGCCTGCACCAAGACCCATGGAGCGATTTCCTCCAAGCCTTGCTCAGGCACACATTGAGGGATCACCTCAGGTCAGCCAGCATCACATCGTGTCTGTCAGGAGAAGCATGGGCTCAGCCTTTTGGTTTTCCCTGCAAGCTGCATCTGCAGGAAGGTTCCTTCCCATTAAAATGCAGTCCTGGCTAACTAACGAGACCTGCCTTGAGCACCAGAGACAGGCACCAACTGATAAATACAGTTGAAATAGTTATTAGAGGGTAAAGATCTGAAATGCTTTGGGTTTAAAGGTAAAATTATCCTTTAAACGTACTCCTGCTTCACTGCACTGAAAAGCATTAAAGGTGCTGATGAGGCAGCACTTTACAGCGAACTTCTTCACCTTCTGCTGCTAGTAAAATCAAAACGACCCATTCTTTATGCTTCGGAACAAGTGTCCAAACTTTTGCCACTTCCACACCAGGGAGCTGCAAGGGCTGCTTGGGAGATAAGGTGGCAGAAGGGCTGAGGAACAGCAGTGTCCCCAGAACACCGGCGATGCCACCACCACGCCGCTGCTGCTGGAAGCAATGGAGCCACACAGGATTCAGCCCGGGCAACCCAATTAATTTGGAACAACTGGAAACATCTTTTTCCAGGTTTAATTTGCTGCTTGACTGAATACTGCCTGCGTGATGATTTAATGTGGGAGAGGGGCAAGGCCCCAGGCAGGATGATGGCTCTGCGTGATGGAAATGAGGGCTGGTACCCTGGTCCCTTCCTCAGATGGGCCATCCTGGGGTGCTGGGACCCCCATGGCAGTCAATGAGCACCCCTGCTGCTGGTCCCAGCACAGCCCTGTGCTCTGGTAACACTGATTTTGCATTATTGACCCAGGGAGCTGGGTCTGACTGCTCAGCCTTCCCCAGCAGCCTAAATCCAAACCCCAGTCCAAATCCTGGCTCCAGGTCAGTTTAGCTCCATGACACGATGATTTGGGAATTCCCAAGCTGTTTATCTATGAGGTGCAGGGCACTCAGAGGGATCTGCTGCATCCAAAAAGAGAAGGGCACGAGTTCTACCTGCTGCTTGGTGTGCGTAGCTATTAATTCATCAGAATCCAGTATCTTTTGCCACCCAGACATCTGCAATGAACTGTGCCCACTGTTAATCCCTGCAAGGTGAACTCAGCTGCCCCACTTACCCTCTGTGGTCGAAATCAGCCCTTTGGGCTGTTAATACCTGGAGTCTGCAGAAGGTGAACTTGAAGTCAGCATCGCTGCTTTCAACCCCCAGCTTGGCCCCGTGTAAATAATAACAAGGGATAATGGGCTTTCATCAGGAGACTGATGCATTCAAGCTCAGGGAAGATCAAGAATTTCCATTAAATTCACCTCGTGGGTATTTTGTGCCCAACCCTTTCCCCCACCGATGCTGAGCAGCAAACTGTGGCTGGAAAAGGGCCTGGTTTCAAAGTGTTGGAGGGATTCACCAGATTTTTCCAAGCACACCACCTCTTTGTTCATTCTCAGGTGAACTAACCCAGCCTGATAGTCTAGTTTTCATTACAGCCATGACCTTTTCTATTCTAATTCACATCTCTAAGGCTAAAGCATTTTGGCATCTTTTGAGCTATTCGCTGTAACAATCATTTCTCATCGCTAAGTTCCACAAGTTTATAACCTATTGTGCTGCCCCGGTTTTATTTAAATAGATAAAGTCAGATTCTCACCTGCATTAAGTTGGAGTCAAGTCAATTTATGCCATCAAAAGAGCTGGCCCAAAGCTTTAATTTCATCAAACGCCTCTTTGATCTTCTATTAGAGGAAAGGGAAAATAGAAGCACTTTATAACTGGAGGGGGTTATGCCACACGTTTTATCTATCTTCTTCTGCCTCTTATATTTATACAGAAAAGAACTGTGCTGTCCCCTTTAACTGTTCCTGGTTAGATACCCCTATGTATGTATGGACTCTCAAGAGAGCCAGCAGATCCCCTATTTGGCTTGAGCAGCAGGACAAAGCTCCTGCTGGGTTATCCGTTAGGAGAGGAGAAGACACCTACACATTACAAACATGTTTTAGGAAAGGCAGCAATTAACTGCACACCTGCAGGGTGCCTGGCACCTCTCAGAGGTCCCGGGTATAAGACAAGATCCCGCACTACATGGACATAGTTTTATCACCTTTCTCTCAGGTTAAGGAAGGACCTTACCCTGCCATTTACTCTTGATACCAGGAAGAAGCCTCTCCACATCGATGGTGCTTCACATGTAACACCAAACAAAGGCTTTACTGTGTGATGCCCAACTGCATTCCCCTTCTCGCCTTCCTCTTTAGTCCCTCCCTTGACCTCCACTGTTCCCTCAGATGAACCAGCTCTCATCCCATTGAGCAGACCTTCTGCAGCCAAACAAATTTCCTGTCCGTGTTCCCAATGTAATTTCCCTGTGATATGGTCTTTGGGTCGAAGAGGAACCTGGGAAGGATTCTGGAAAGGCGCCTTTATGTCTCTATTGTGGAGTAGGCCAGGGAACACCCTATGAGAAGGCAATTTTCCAGTTAGACTCCTGGGTTTTATACCCTTGTTTTTGGTGTGAGATCAGTCTGAGCTACTGAAAGGGTCTGAAAGCTCAAACTAGGTCAATGTGCAATGATTGCATCGTTGGATCGCTGCCTTGGTGATACGTACCTCTCCAAGGACAAAGCCATGTTGCTTTGGCAGGCCTCTAAGCCATCATCTAAAGCTGATCGTTTTCTATCTCTACCAGCCAGGGCTGGATGTGAAACCCCAGGCAGTGATGGATGCGTAAGCTGCCTACTCAGTGTAAGAGCTTACCTTGGAGCACAGGAATCCCCGTGCTGGGCTTTGAGTGAGGAATTTAATCGAGTTGGGTCTTCCTTGTCTTCAGGAGTGACTCAAGCCAACTGCTTAAGAGGGAAGAGGGAACAGGCAGCCAGGGGCCATGGAGCTTGAAAGGGAGGGTTTGTCCTTCCCCCTGTTAATTAGAACTTTGAGAGCACTGAAGCATGAGGATTAAAAACCTTTCCCATCTATTGCTTCTGGGCTCTCCCAAGGCTCTGCAGCTCAGGGTGCTGGTGTCACACCGCCGTTCCTACTCCCCCTTGGAGCCCTCCACATCTCTGCATCACCTGCTGTGGCACAAGGCACCAGCAAGCCCAGACGGTGGTTGTGCAATTAGCTCTTGGAAACTCTGAACGGTTAAAACATCCCCATAAACAGAAGCAGGGTTATTAAAGTTGTATTTCCAACCCTTCATCTCTCCCTGGGTGCCTTTGAGTCACTCTCTTCACAGCAAGGCAAAAAACCCAGAGCTTTAAATACAGACTCTGTGCTGAGACCCACTCAACTCTAGGATGAGGACACTGAGTTCTCTTCCTCTTTTACAGAGCCCGAAGATGTGCATGCAAAGTTCTTCTGGAGGCTCTGTTCATGGGGGCAGGAGATAGAGCTCAAGGAACACTGATTTTTGGCATCTGACACTAATGCCAATTCTGGCCTTGTACTGCAGTGGAAATCCAGAGGACCCGATGTAGGAAACCCTTATGTGCCCGGCACCCAAACAGCTTCAGTGGGTTCAGCAGGACCACAGAGATGGGTAAGCAGGACTCAGCTGAACAACGAGTACGGCATCAGGGCCAAAGGGAGAATGAAGACAAAATCCCAAAGCACGGGTAGGCAGTGATCTTCCAAAGGCTTCCCTGACAGAAGGGGAAACCTGCATTTACCCCCAACCCCTATAGTTAACATAAATTAGTGAAGCCTGACCCACACTCCACCTGCTGACCCAGTATTGATACAGCTCCATCAAACCAGCTCGCACTATTAACCCTGGCCTGTATTCTACACTCCTTTCAGCTAAAGCTGAGCTAAAGCTGCATCTTCAGAGGCCACGCAGGTGAAGCCAGGCTTAGTTAATTCATTTTAACTAACTTGGCTTAAGTCTGACTTTTCCTTTGTCTAAGCAAAAGCAGGAGCAACTCAATCACGGTGTGCAAGACCATTGCCAGGCACGCACCCAGAGCTGTGACAAGAGCATGGGGGTGATCACCACGCAAACATACCTGTGACCCACAGGAAGACCCTACCGTACCCAAGAGCTGCGAGCTACTCCCTGAATGGGCAGGAAAACCCATTGCTACACCATCTATGAAGTAAACCTGCGCACGGCGAGAAGGTGTCTGCCACTTGGCAATCACGACAGAAGTCCCTGGCTTGTGAAGTTGTCAAACTGTAAAGTTAATGAGGTAGAAATGAGAGCTCGGTGCAGGCGTCTGAGTGTTCGAATTACTCCCCGACGGCTTCGCCCTCCTCTTATTGCAGCCTGCGTAAATGAAGTGACTAAGGGTCTCCTTGGAGCCCGGCCAGCTCGCCACTGCTCGGAGTCTTGTTTTTCAGATTAATAAATACGGAGTTGCTGCTGAAGGAAGAACATGTGGTTTCCAAGACCGAGACAAGCAGGAAAAGCAGACAGACATTACACTGCTCCTTGTCCCGGCGAAAACATAAAAGCCATACGAGCCATGCGTGCGCAAACACCCCTCCGCCACGCATGGGAAAGCAGTGCTGGTGTGAGACAAAGCAGGGGGGTGTTTGAGGAGGCTGGGGGAGAGAAGGGCTCAGGTGCTAGATGGAAAAAGTTGGGCATTTTTGTGCTTTGCCACTGAAAGAGGAGCTTAAAGTGGATGGATTTGGTTGGGGTTGAGGTCTGCTTTACCTGTGTGGAGGGATGAGTGAATGAACATACAGCTGGAACATGCCAGCATCGGAAGGTAAAGGAAAACCTTCCCTTTTGGTCCTGGTGAGTAGGCGTCTCCATAGGGAATCTCTCAGTAAGCTTAGGTGTGCCTGTGCGGGAACCCAAGGGCAGCATGAGTAACACTGCAGGTGGAAACCAAACCAACAGCCTCACCATGGAGAGGTGAGGGATGAATTGAGACATCTGCAAACAGCCTCTCTGGCTGAGGAGCTCCTATATCCTTCTGGGAGCCCCACCAGCTGACCTGCAGCACTGTGTTGAAGTATAGGAAGAATATTAATCATAGAGAGCAAGAGCAGAGCTAATCCCACACGGCCTCCGTGTCTAAGGCTTTTGTTTCTCAAAACCCTACCAAGTTCACCCAGAGAAGAGGATCGTGGTCCTGAGCAGAACTGTGCAAGGCCTCCATGAGAACCCCTGAAGGAAGAGCACACACTGCAAATGTTGAGTCATTTGCTTACTGGCCAGAAAGCTTAGAGGAACCTGGAGCTGGAGCCTCTGCTTGTGTTTGAGTGCAGCTCAAAGCCCAGCGTAACCAGAAGGTTAGAGGTGTGCTGGTGATGTCCATGAGCTCAGTAATATACCTTCTTGAAATGAACTATTTCAGGTCTGCCCCTTCTTATGCTAAAGAGACAAGGAGCCCCATTGGAAAGCAGGGCCTCAAGGAACAACTTTAACTCAGGCTACAAGCAAGTTCAAAGGGATTTAAAAGTGGGAACAGGGGCTGGAACAAGCCTTTCGCTGCTATTAGGACCATAGGAGTGATCTAGTTAGGTTTAAAAGAGGAGTTGGACCGTATTGCTGTCTCTTCCCCACACCAAAGGAACTGATCCATAAGTCAGCTTTGAGAATAGACAATCACAACAAACCCAAGCCATTACTGACGTGCTGATGATCATGTAAAAGAGCCCAGACTCTCACTGCTAACATCTGCATTATCAGCACCATCAAGTTTTCTCTACTTAAAGCTCGAGTCCATCCCCAGTGCATCTTATTTTGATAACAAAGCATCTGTTTGGATCCTGCACGGTGTTCAGTGAGCAAACACATGGAACAGTGGCCCAGGGGTACTCTGCTCTCTGCTGATGATCAGGAAACAGCAACAGGATCAGCAACAGGAAACTGGGAAGATCGATTTTACACCTAATTTAACGTGAGTTAACATGTCTCTCTGAGTTTCTTAATGGAACGCAGTCCCACTGCGTGTCTCTTGCAGCTGTTCCCTTCATTTTGTGGCTCCCAAAACTGGTGGCTTGTGACTTTAAGGAAGGCTGTGACTTCCAAGAGACTCTGGAAAAGCTCCAGGGAAACTCTGCAGCAGCACTGGGAAAGCTTTGAAGCATCTCATTGGGAGTGAAGGTGTCTGAGATTACTCTACAGTATGTCCAGAGAAGCTGTCAGATTCCTCTAGGACAAGGATGGCTTCAGAAAGCTCCTATGAGCTCCAATAGAGTCAGGGGTGCCTTAGAAGACTTTGTACCTGTGCTATGGGGATGGCTCTGTGGGGGTCCAAAGCCCTGGAGAGCTCTTGGCTGCCTCTAGAAAAACACCATGAAGGGTCCAGAGAAGCTGCAGGATCCAGAAGTCTCTGGAGATGCTCAGGTGCCGCAGCACCGCCCTGCAAGGTCCACAGCTGCAGCTCAACAGCTTTGCCAAGTTCCCACTTGGCAACATCAGGATGCTGGGGATGCAGAATCCCCATCCTTGATGCCATGAATCCCAAGGTCTGTGGTTTACCGCCTTTCACTGCTCTTTGCGGCGTTCCACACTCGTGGGTTACAGATCTGAGGAGCTGACAGCTGAAGGGCAATTTTCGAGCATCCTTCTGTTCCATTGCTGTTGGTCCATCACCTCTGATGCTTCCTGCTCTCTCTTGGAGAGAAGAACCAGAATGTGAAGAGGGCAGGGCTCAAGCCTCCCACATATCCGCACACCTTCCTCCTCTTCATTTATTTCTCCACAGAACCAGTGATTTTCTATACTGATTTCCCATACACACAATTTTCTTCCAAGCTGTATCTTCACGCTCAATCGCTACTAGGAATCCACATGTTCCTGCTCTCTCTTGGAGAGAAGAACCAGAATGTGAAGAGGGCAGGGCTCAAGCCTCCCACATATCCGCACACCTT
>JAVHNF010057804.1:0-10461 GCA_034783455.1 Micropsitta finschii
GGGCTCCCTACATGCCGAGTAGGTCGCGGACCATGGGAAGGCCTAGATCTGGCCGCGGGGCCGGGCAAGGTACCCCTTGCTATTTACTCCCGGCATGGACACCGCCCCGTGTGGGTATATTTATACAAAGCCCCCGAGGGTGCTTTTCCCCCGAATTCCCCCGAAGTCGCAGGGTGCGACTCCGCGCCTGCGTCCTTTTTTGTTTTTCCTAAAGGGTAAAATACCAATAGCCCCTCCTCCCCGTGTCCTTTACATTATCTGTCCTCCCTGCAGTGTTCACGCTGTGGCTGTGCCCTGCGGGCTGCCTTCACACACCCGAACGACAGAGGGGTCCCCCCTTTCTGGAGCACGGTGGTCGGCAGAGGGGAGAGGGCGAGCTCCGCCTCCCCAGCTTCACCGAGGGTTGTCCCCATTGCAAGCGGTCCCAGGCGGCGGATCCTTGGTGGCGCACGTAATCAAAATAAATAAAATAGTTTAGAAAAAAAGGTATTAAAGCGTTTTTATGACCAGGTATTTTAGTATTGCTGGGAACTATGTCTTGCTTACAGTGATTCACTTGGGAGGCTTGCTGGTACATCTGAATATTAGTTCACACATCTCTGCAGAGGGCTGGGAACCTTATATAAGCTGCCAGTTCTCCTTCGAGCTCACAGGTTTTATTTTTGCTTTGGCCTCTAACTGCGGCTCATTCAAGAGATGCATTTTTATTCTCCGGTTTCGGCCTCTATACTGGGGAGTGTGTGGGGAAAGCGCTGGGAAGGCAAAATTTGGTTCTAGAGCAAGCGGTCCCTCCGCGATGACTTTGAGCTAGATGTATTTCTGCTACTTTATTATTATTATTATTTACAACTGCTACTGGTCGGGATAAGACAAAATGTGCGTCCCAGCACTGCCCCGCTGCTTTTCGCTTTTTACAGTCTAGCAGAGGTGTGAACTTTTTTTCGGTTTCCTTACCACCACCTTCCTGCCCGATTTTGCGAATTTTAATTCTTTCGAAAGCACTGCTCTTTGCAATGACCATGGGGTCACTTCTCAAAAACAATAATAATGCTGTTTACACAGATGATATCTGTATCTGCAGCTAATACACCAGTTGCAGACTATTTAACTCTACATCCGTTCATCCGTTTCATGTGTATGTCAACCGTTTTGTGCGTGTAGGTTCGGAAAGATGCACCCCCTCTCTGCCTGTCTTATCTCTCTGGGGTAATTGCAGCTTCCCTAATTTAAAAGGGCAGCTCCAACAATAAAAAGCACGGCGAATTTTGCTTTTGCTGTCCGACTTTGCAGGCTGTGAAGCGGCAGCAACGGCGAGGAAAGGCTGGTGTCTCGGCCAGGGGCCGCCCGGAGAGCCAGAGAAGCGTAGAGGGTTACTGTGCGCCTCTACTACGGGGAAAAGCGGGATAGTAACGGCAGTGCCCGGGCAGCGGGGTGGCGGGGCTCCCCGGACGTGCACCCCGTGGGGAGGGGGGCGTTCAGGCGGACAGGCAAAGAAGAGCGCGCCCAGCTCCTGCCCCGCGTATTGCGGAGGGCCGGGACTCCCACGGGAAAGCTGGCCCGCCCGGCCTGGGCCCTGCCTGCAGCTCCGTCTCCGCCGCGGCAGGAGTTGCGAGCAGCTGAAGCAGGGCTCTCGCCCCGCACCTCGCACCGTAACCCGGCCCCTCCCCTCCGCCGTGCGGACCTCTGCTCTTGTCTTGCCAAAGGTAGAACTGCCACGAGAGCCGTTTAAAAAAAAAAGAAAAAAAAATTTCATTCTCCTGAGGCCTTTTCAGGGGCGCTTGGGACCCCCGGCCACTCGCGGGCTGCAGAATCCCCGCAGGGCTCAAACAGCGCGGCGGAGGCCTGAGGTGGGGGTCACTCCGCGGGAGCACAATCCCTCACTACCTCTGCCAGAGGGCCGGGGGATAGAAGGGGGGTCGGCTCTGCCCCAGGGCCTGCCGGCGGCGCAGCCCTCCCGCCCGGCCCCGCCGCGGAAGGCCGGCGAGACAAAGCGACGGGGTTTTCCTCGGGGTCGCGGAGTAAAACCGCCAGCGCCATCTAAAAATACACACCTCCTGCTTGCAGTGTCAGCCCGAAGGGTAAAAGCAAAGGGGAGGCTGAGGGGCGAAAAGACCGGCTACTCGCGCACGCACAGGTCGGGGTGGGTGGAGAGGTAAATGTTCCGCGGGCAGCCCTGATGGAGCACGGAGATCCACCGATTGCTGTAAGTGTATGCAGAAAAATTAAACTTAGGTGTAAGCTGGGGGTCCGAAGGAGTCCCCTGCCTTCCCCCTCCTCGGCCCCTTGCACATAACGCAGCCGAGTCCCCCCCGAGCGGACGTGAAGGCCACATCCTCTTCCCTGTCCCGGCCCGGCCGGGAAGGCACCGGGCTGCCCCGGGGCAGAGCGGGAAGAAGGGCACCAGGGGTTGACACCCCAGTTGCCTGTGGGCGACAGGTTTGCAGGGGTGGGAGGCGAAGGGGAGCCCCTAGCCGGCTCGCGGAGCCGCGCTCCCTGCCTCCCCTCGTGACCCCCCTTCACCTCTGATCGTTCACTGGCGGAGCATTGTCTCCAGACACAACAAACCCAGAAAGCAGCGCTGGAGCAGGCAGAGCTCCAACGTTTTGACGGGTGGAAGAAAAACATCAACAGATACTTTGCAATTATTTTGTGATGGGGGCTAGGGGAGGCGGGCGCGGGAGAGGTCGGTTCGCAGCAGCAGACGCTAATTGCAACCTTCGCTTTACTAATGAACTCGCACCGGTTCATTCAGCGCTCCGTCCCCGTTCCCCCCCGGCGGAGCGCTTGGGGGGCGGGAAATGGCGTCGAGAGCCGTAATACTTATGCAATTCGCTATTCGGTTTTAAATCTATCCCATCCCTCAGAGGCGAAGTTAGAAAGCAGCGAACAGCTTCTAGCTGGCAGAAACGAGGTGTGTGAGCGTCGGGCAACTGGGCATCCCTGTACCCTCGTCCCAGGGTGACGGGGCTTGACAAAGTGACACGGCCTTCCGCCGGCTTGCAGCTGCAGGCCTGTTTCATACAGTCGGAGAGGGAACATACATAGCTATAAACTCACATACACGGAAAAAAGAGTTGCAGTAGAAACTCGCATCAAAAAGGCAGTGCGAATGTATTTATACTGGGCAATCCTGCAAGCACCGACATTGTTTAAACAATTCTCTTCTGCTTTGGACGATATTATCAGTGCTTTAACATTATCATTTAACGGAAAACAGTCTCCTTATTTCAAATATTTATTTAAATTAAAAAATATACTCGGCCACTTAAACGTTCTGGCAAGTAAATAAATTCCAGGAACAGGGGGAGGGGAGGGGGTGAAGTGAAACAGCTATGGTGTTTTTTCTAAACCGAGTGCTTGCCTTCCAAGGGACAAGTGGTGAAGCGATATTACCTGTTTATTCATCGATTCATATACTATATAAATATCCTGAACTCATGAGTGTAATAATCTGAGTTTTTCCTACTGGAGGAAATTCAGCTATTTTAAGAGTTAATGGTTCTAAATGTGTTGGTTTTCCTGCATTTTCCCCAGAGGTGATGGGGGCTGGAAAAGAGGGGGGATTCCAGTCTGGGGGGGGTTCATTGTTGTTCTAATTCTCCTGAACGCAGCCTAAAGCAGCTGACCCGAAAGCGGGGTAGGGCACTGCACACCCAAGCCCCCTGACACCTAAAGGTCAGGTGAAAGTCTCCAGCAGGTAAGTCGCGGGCCGGCTGCCTGCCCAGCTCACTTGCTCTCTGGCTCACAAATTGTTCCCTTCTGCCCACCCAAGTCGTCTCAAGCTGTGTTTATTTAGGGGAAAAAAAAAAAAAAAAAAAAAGAATTGCCGACCACCCAATTCCCATTCAGCCAGAGAGCTTGGGAGCTCTCACCGGTAGCCCGGGCCACATTCCCCACCACCCCAGTTCATTTTAATATTATTATATGCCATTATTTTGCTATTAAACACGCATACAAAGCAAAGCTCAAGTTATGGGCCTAAAAGGTCGCTGAGGTGCGTGCATAATACGCGTTTGCTTGGAGGGCGAGACAGAGATCCCCCTGAACAGCCTGCCAGCCCAAGGGAGGGAGCCTTTGACTATTGCTTCCCCAGTACGTGCAGCACAGAACGCCGGCGGGCTGGCGAAGAAGCCGAGGCCGGGTTGGGACGAAAACGAGCCCCTGGGACCGCAGGGGCTTCCCGCGGGGCTGCGTCACCGCCTCCCCTCACACCGCGGCACCCCGACGGTCCCATTCGCCCGCACCCGGCCACCCCCCTCCCCCGGCCAGGTGCCTGGGAAATACCACCTCCAAGGCCGCTTCCCAGATATCAGGACGCCAGCAGCGTTCCCACCAAACTAAACAAGGGAAGAGTCGTTAGTTAGCTGCAAGTGATACCGAGGGCCCCTATTCCTGCCGGATCAGAGGGAGCGACCCTCGGGAGAGCCGGAGCTGGCTTTTCAGGACCCCTTCTTGCGAAATGAGGGGGTCCCACTCTCCTCCCCTAAGCACCGGCCCGTTTGCTACCTCTGTCCGCACGGTCAGCCCCCAGACTACATAGGGGACCAGACTGTTGGCCACAGGTGCGGGTGTAAAGTTTTAAGGAGGAATACATGCAGCATTGCTGCCGAGGGTCTCCGGTGCCCGTCGCGGCCCCGCAGAGCCTGCCCCCACTCCGCCAGTGAGGCTATTGTTCCGTTCAATTAGGCTCCGCTTGATAAAAAACAATCGCTCATTAACCCTCGCCCTCCTCCCTCCCGGCTGGTGTGCTGTGAATGGCGACATCGTCTCCCTTGACCCCAGTCTCCCTTTTCTGTCTTTCTGTCCCCTGAAAAATGATTCCGCAAGCTCTGATTGAATTTTATTCCTTCCTGACCTGGCCCGTTTTTATTGCATGGGCACCATCAATCTTGACCTAACGCGACGTTTGTTTATTACTTTGGAAAGAAGCGAATGGCTTTATGAGCCCCAGCGTAATTAAACCAGGAGGGCTACGCTTACCGCGGCACCGCCACCACCTTCGGGGCGGATTCACTACACAGACAAGCCGCCGGGGAGGCGAGGCAGGAGAATGAGGATATGAAGAGGAAGAAAAAAAAAAAAAAATGGAAAAAATACCTCACGCGGGAAGCTTAAGTGGCACCTTCCGAGCCCGTGAGCTCGTGTGCGAGATGCCGCTGGATCGAAACCCGTGCATATCCCCAGGGAACACCGAGTAGCTCCCTTACTTTAGGGCCGCTATGTAGAGGTAGCGCAGCTCTTTCGCGGCTTGCCGTGTAAACCTGTGCGCGAAACTCAGCGCTGGCGGGCTGCGCGCCTGGGCGTGCCACCTGCGATTCCCCCCAGCTGAAGCCCACCCCCGACGGTGCACACCGCCGCACTCCTCATACCCCCTCTGCCCCCAAAAAACACTCGCGCATCTTAAAATAGTGGAAGCATTTAGCCAACGTGCCCGGCCCAACACTGGAAATCGGGGAAACGCGGACTGACCACGCCGAGGGGTTTTAATTACTTTACAAGCGAAATTAATTGACAGCTAATGTGCAATTCGCGGTTGCTGTTGAAATGTGTGATTTCGGGAAGAGGATGCGGGAGCGTTTCTAGGAGCCGCAGCGCTCCCGGACCAACCTGGCCGCAGAGCAGCCACGTGCGCACATCGGCGCTGCACGCTTTTGCCTACGCAATCAAGACGATATAATACAGAGCGCGCATTGTTACCTCACGCTCACCTCCACGTGGGCGCCAAGGGGGGCTCAGGCCCCGGCCGTGCGCAGCCGCTCCTTGCTGCGCGGCGCAATATCCCACACCGGCCTTGACGTATGCAGATTGCGGTTCACCCGCACCGCGCAAGGAAAGCCTCCCCACTCTCCTTGAGCGCAGAGCGGAGCTTTAAGCTCGCCCTGCTCCAGCAGCGTACTTTCTGGGGAGGTGAGCGTGCTGCCGCACCACAGCCGGCTGGTCAATAGGTGTAACCCCAGGGTTACCAGTAGTGTTACAAAATTAAGCCCGACTATGAAAATATTCACATGTTAACTTCGAAGCTCCTTTCCTGAACTTCGTGGCTTTCAGAAAAAGCCCCAAATATTGTAAAGCGCCGATACGGTAACATTCCCATAATGTCTCCATGCACCACACAGCCCCACCACATTCCCTATCAGACCTGGCCTGTGGAGGTAGGGAATGGGGTTTAACCTATGAACTCTCAACTATTTGCATCCACTTCTCTGTTATTTTTGGTTATGACCTTTGCATAACATAATATGAACTGTAATTACTTTAATAAGAAATTCTGAGGAGGAAACTTAGAAGGGAGGATACTACTATTCATGTTTTCCTTAGTTTGAGAGATGAGCAAACATAAGAAACCACCAGAACCAGCTAAATGGAATTAACCCTCAAATTAATTATTTTTTATAAAGTAATGTGGTTTTGTTTGGGTTTTTTTCCTAGACGAAAAGCAAAGCAGTAGGTTGGGGGTGGGAAACCAGCTCGAGCTAAAAATACAATACAAAGCACCGTGCTAACCTGGCACCTACTGGGCTGCTCCGCAGGCCAGGCTGGGGCCAGGCGTCCCTGCTCTCTGTAGGGGCTGCCACCAAAGACGCCGTGGCCTGATGGAGGCACCTTCCAGCTGCTGCGGGGCCACGTCCCGCGCCCACCGGCTCCGCACAGGGTCGGACCGCGTCTCCTTTGGCGTTCGGGGCAGGCCCAGTTCTGCTGAGAGACAATCACAGGTCAGAACGGACACTCGAATATGCCTCCTGCTCTTAAGGGAAGGGAAGCGCAAGGGGTACAAGGGACCGTGCCCGGTGCTGGACCCCCGTGCCCGCAGTTCGTCCCTTACACACAGGAGAGCTGCCCTCAGGCAGATGCCCCACTCTGCACCCGTCCCGGTGTGTTGCCGCAGCCCGCGGCCCGCCAGGCCTTCCCCCCCACCTTCAGCATCAGCAAAGCTTCACGCCGGAGGCCAGGGCCTGGCCCCGGCCCCCTCCGCGTAGCGCCGCGCAGGGACCCCGCGGCATTGCCCTGAGCGCCGGGCTCACCAGGCCGCCTCCCGCTGCCAAGCCCGCACGATTCCCTGCCTACCGGTGGGACCCTCAGCACCGCTAAGCTTGTTTTCGTTGTGAACAATTTCTGTGTGGATGGGGAGAAAAACCTTTGTAATAATACGGTAATTTACTTAAAACCCAAGAGCGGGTTGTGGTGAGCCAGCTCGTCGCACTGAGAACCGGGAGATGACCTACGCCAACACCACGCACGTCACTTCAGGAAAGGGATCTCCTCCGGAGGCAGAAGATCCCGCCACGACCTACCTGCGGCCGAACGGGGCATTTCCGTTTGCCCTTTCCTTGGCTGCGAGCCCCCTCCAGCTGGGTGCCCCTTTTGCAGCCAGGGCCGCAGGGCGCGCAAATCGCGCGGCCGTGCCGGGGCTGCGGAGGTCTACGCGCAGCTCCAGTGCGGCCAGGACATCAGCAATAATTACCCAGGGCACTTGCTGGAGCTCCACATGACCCCTCCGAGTCCCCTAAGCGAGCAGCACCACTGCCAATGCAACGAGTGATTAAACAAACTGAGGTAGTGAACCACTGCTTTCCCTCCTACTAATTTGCTCAGAAAAACCTAAAGACAGGAAAGCCGGCGTCTCATCGCAACGAAAAATAATAGGCAAATAACACATGCAATCCCTCTCCCTTAATCTGTACTTTAAAAACCGGGCGAATAGGAGGCGGGAATGGTGTTAGTACTTAGCAGGCAGCTCGCTGGCAGAGCGGGGGGCCGAAGGAGCAGCCGCCGGGCACCCCCATTCCTGAGGACGGGGAGGGAAGAAGGGAGGTGGAGAGAGCCCAGTCGGGCCCCGGGCCCGGCAGTCCCGGCCACAGGCAGAGGGGAGGCGGGAGCCGCCAGCCCAGCCCGCCCAGTGCCAGGAGACGGGCGGTTGGAACAGAAGGTGAGCCCGAACGGGAATAGGTGACACTGTATTTCCCTTTACTGGTGAGAAACTGGGAGCAGCGATGAAAGCGTGCCCCAGGGAGCGAAGACGACCAGCTCCGGTCGTCCTTCACTTCAGCCTCATCGTAACCGGATGATAGAGTTTGAGTTCCCTTCACCCAACTTATCAAACAAATATAAATAAGGCCGGTAATCTTTATAGAGATACTAGCGCAAAAAAAGAGCATAGACTATGCGATACTGAAATAAAGATATTTTAAGCCAACATAATAAAATAACGTCTCACACCCCTCCGGTTCACTCGATCTGCTGAAAGTGTTTTCTGAATATTAATTATTGCTTTGGAGGGGAAGAGTAGCTCAAAAGCGACTTAATAAGGTTTAACTGTAAATACCTCTGCATTTATTTACAGTGTAACCCTTAACAATGCAACAGCAATTACCGCTAAGTGTTGCTTTTAGATAAGAGATACTGATAGGAAACTGTATTATCTTGAAAGCAAACTTTAGGCCTTAAATATCTGTAATCAAATAATCTTCTTCCCAAGTCTGACTGACAAGGCAGGTTCTTTCAAGTTAATGAATTTATTGCATTTTGGCGGTTATTTACAAAGGGGGAAGGGGATCCCCATTGCCCGTAGGTTCTTAATTGCAAATTGTCCAGGAGGTGAGATTCTTGATCTGACAAGACGTCAGTCTGTGCAGCACTCATCTGCTACCCTGGTAATATTGTCCTTTTCCCCCCCGATTTCAGAAAAAAAAGGAGTGAGGGATTAAGACCAAAATAATAATAACAAAAGAGAAAAAAATAAAAGGAAAAAAAAAAAAAAGGCAAAACGAACGAACAAAACTATGTAAGAAATACGAAAAACTCCCACACAACCTCTTTCTAAAATAATTTCAACTCCAGCAATCAGGGCACTTCTAACAGACCAGTAATGTCCTTATAGGACAGGAGTAAAGCAGAGCTATAATGGTGTGAGAGTAGACTGCATGCGCAGTTTCCTTCCCTGAAATAAAACAGTACTTAAAAAATATCTATTACAGAAGCGGCTTCACATATGTGACTGTGCGCATTGCTGTCGATTCTACGAAGCACTGATTTATACGTTTACATTGCATTTAAGAATATACATACTACAGAGTACCTGGCATCTACTATACACTGTGGAGTTCAGAAACATATGCAACGCCTACACGTAGCTATAAATAAATACGTAATCTTTCTTTAAATATAGATACATATGTAAATCTTACACATAAATACATTCGAAATACACACACAGAGATCGACAGCTCGATATACACAGTTACACAAGGGCAGGAATCTAGTGCATGTACTTCTACCTCGGAGTTACTGCTTCATCTAGCCTTACACAGGCATATTATTTAAAAAGCCGTAATGTTGTCATACTACTGTGCATGGTCAAATGTTTCCAGGTCTTGCCCATTAATTGCTAAGAAAACGTGTTTGTTTATTTGCCAACTCAGAGCTGCCATGGGAAAGTATTTTTTTCCTAGCGGATAAGGCGAGCTGACTAAGTGGAACATATTGCAGAAGAGACTGAAAAGGGATTTTTCGACCTGGCAGTTCCTAAATGGTCTTTGGAATTTGTGCGGAGGAGAACGAGCTGTTCCAGCGACAAAGTTATAAAATCCCTTTTCCCTCTCTTTCTGCCTCTGCCTCTGTCTAAATGAAATTATTAAAATATACAGACGTGTAAAGGATCATTCCAACTGAATGGTAATTTATTAATAAACAAACAATGCAATACCTTCAGAATATTTAAAAAAAAAAAAAAAAAAAAAGGAAAAATGTTGATAGAATAAGATTAATACAGTTTCCCTTTTTATATATAGTGAAAAAAAAAATCAGGGTTTCAGTCAATTTTAAAGTCACTTTTCATGGGAGGGGGAAACACTTTCTGACGTTTGGTCCGCAACATCCAACTACAAATTAAAAATAAATTACTATGTCGCAATTTACATTTTAAAACAAGTCCTTGTAGAACAGGAGGGGGGGGGAAGAAGATGGTACTCTACGCTGGACTTTTCGCCCCCTTTTAAACACGGGGCATGGCAATACCTTAACAGATGGAGAAAGTGAAAGGGGGCGGGAAAAAAGTACTTCTCAAAGCAGTTAAAAAAAAAAACCAAAACTTACGTGTTATTGGAGTAACACTGTCCTTTTAACAAACCAAGACATGCTTTGGGGCTGTCTCTGTACAAAAGCTTTTCGCGTGCGCCCGCTTCCCTCTGCGGGCTCTGCGGGGACCGGCGGCGCGGTGCTGCGCGCTATCCACGCGGTCTTCCCGCGGCGGGGCCCACTCAGAACTTGCCGCAGTCGTAGACGAAGGCCCCGGAGGTGCGGTAGAGCGGCTGGCTGCCGGGGAAGGCCATTTGACAGCTGCCGCCGCCCCCCGCCCCGCCGCCGCCGCCCCCTGCCCCACCGCCACCGCCGCCACCCGGCGAGGCGCTGAGGCCCAGCCGCGGCGCCTCGAAGACCTCCCGCGGGGCGGCGGCGAAGCCCTGC
>JAVHNF010057806.1:0-10776 GCA_034783455.1 Micropsitta finschii
TACCTAGGACACTACAGTGAGGTTGTGCTCCCTGATAAGGAGCTTCTGATGCCACAGAACCAGAAGATTATACACCTGTGCAGGTTTACTTCTGGCTTCTAAGAGCCAAAGCATTCACTTTATGCTTTTGAATAGAAGTCATTTGCAATTTATTAAGTCTGCACCCAGCAACCACCCCTTTTTCCTCTCATCATATGGCAAGATAAGTCTTATTACCTTTTCAGCAGACAAGGGACAGCAATCTTTAATGAAGCACTGTGACCAAGGTTCTGCCAGTTTCTAAAAGAGGAGGATAAAAACCTTAATTAATGTTTGTCTTGTTTTCCTGCCTTTGCCCTCTTCTCTATAATCAACTCTTTAAGAAAAACCCACCTTGACTTCTCCTTTATAAAAAGCCTTGATTTTAAGCCCCAAACTATATTGATTTTCCAGCGCAAAGCTGTGCAACCTTTGCTTAAGCTAGACAGTAACCAAGCATGAAACAGCCAGGATATAAACAAGAAAACAAACAGCACCAGTAGTAAGGACTGAAGTATCTAAACTCTGGTTGTATTATATTTCATGCAGTCCTCCCAGCTGACAGGGCAGCCCCCAGGCTTAGGAGAGGCAACTAAAACTTATTACCCAAGGGATGCATCACATCCTCCCTCCCTTCCAGGTCAGAAGCAGATGTTTCTTCACACAGTGCAGCTTGTGCACTCTCCACTCAGGAAAGCTCCCTTGCCCCTGTGCCTTCTCCTGGGGAATTAACCCACCAGCCACCATCTGCTGTCTATCAGCCTCCCACCTCCCAGTTCCCATCTCAAATTCCTTCCCCTTCCTGGAGATCATCTCCCCTCCTCGTGACCCAATCGTACTTAACTTCTTCCTCCCACATCCAACTTTTAACCTCCTCTTTTCCTCAAAAGCCCTCCCCATAATGTCTCATCTCTCCCTCAGGGGTGCTCAATTTCCTCTCATTGTGCTCCGTGAACTTTACACCATTCTTACCCTTAATAAATGGAAAACCAGAACTCTTAGTCTCCTCCCTCTGAGGAGCAAATGAAGATCACACACTAGAAGTGGAACTGGATACTTACAAAGCAGGGTCTTTATGAAGTGCTATCTCCTTAGCTGCTCCCAGAAACATGACAGCAGTAGCTTTTGGATTCTCTTTTTCTGCCTGATTTAAAAATCTTGTTACCAGTGTAAAAACTCCAGAATACCTAAGAAAGTGAAGTGGTCTATAAGACAAAGTGTCTGCAGTGACAGACTTCATAAGCAAGTGGCAATTACCACCATTCTACAGTTTGAGAGCAAACTGACTTGCCTCTCCTTGAAAAGCCTCTCCAACAATTTAACAGCTCATTGGCCAAATAAGTTCTCTCGACTCTTCCTGCTGTATCAGGTGCAGCAATCCCAATTACCATTTCACAAAGGAAGTCAAACCTGCACTGAGCAGCGTGTACTGCTAGTAGCCAAGTTCTGCTGTCACTTACTTGTATACAACCTCCATGCTGCGTGATTTGCAAATATTGCATTGCCCAGGGGGGAGTTTTGGGAGGCAAAAGCATTCATGTTGTGTGTGAAGCACTTCTCCAACCAGATACTTATTATATTCCACCGAAAGTTCCTGGATAAATTTTAGTAGAAGATCCCCTAAGAGAGCAGGGACAGATGTGAAATCTAGTGCAATATTTGATCCTTTCAAAACAAAAAGAAACACAAAGACAGTCATAGGCACCCCGTGTAAAATACTCAGCAAATTGCTCACACCCAGTCTTACTGGTCCAGAAAGCTTTGCTGCTTCTTTGGGAGAGAAGCAGGAAAGTGCACAAACTGCACCTGCAGACCTGCGTCTACTCTGAGTATAGGCCAGAGGAGTAACAGTAAACTGCTACCGTAAAAATCCACCAAGCCTTTTCAAGGAGAGTTGTGGACCAGACAAGATGCCCATCAAGCCCCAGACTGAGTAGCCATAGCGAGCCACATGTCCCAGGACAGTATGATGTGTACTTACCACCATGCCGAAGGTCTGCATCTATATCTGCGAGCTCCAAATTGAACATTACAAGGATGCCAGCCAAGGCAAAGTCGCGTTGATCCTTCCAGAACTTGCTTTTGTTGTGTGCATTGCAGTGGCAGAGGGCACGGACTGTCCAGTTCTCACACTATCTCATAAAACAGGAAAAACAGGGAAGGGTTGGTTTTTTTTTTCCCCTCCCAGATGAGCAAAGCAAAAGTTAGCTCCTCTGAGTGAAGGTCTGCAATTCACTTTACACTTTACAGACCCAGGCAAAGCCACAGTGAAGTATTTAGACAGTCAGGGCAGGAGGCTAATAAAATAACACCTTGATATCATGGCTAGCAAATAAAGCCCATAGTAATTTCCCATCATCCCTGAATACCTTACAGAGATGCTTCAGGTTGGCACCCTCCCCACTGTCACTTGGTGACACAACACTGTCTTTGCATGTTCGCCCTCACTTCCAAAGTTTTCCGAGACACAAACAACCCAACCCCACACACCCAATTCCTTCAACTCCCTCCCTCTATGTTAGGACTGTCTAAAAGCTCGATATTTCTTTAGCACAGTGAGAAGCAGCCTGATTTAGTAATTTGAATACTAATGAAATACACTGCGTGGCTAAAGCAAACAGGAGGTACAATTGCTTACACCAATTGAATATCTACTCCAACAACCAGCTGGACTACCATAAATAAACCCAGCCAGTGACTATGTTTGTAGAAGCGTTGTGAAGAGAGGAAGATTTAGGAGAGGAACTGTTAAAATATTAAATTTCATGTATCATTTATTCTTTTAGTGTGCTCAAGAGCCACTTCTTTTTCAAAAGACTGTTGAGTAATGGAGTTTACTCAAAGCTGTGCGATCCTTGATTACAATTCTTACCTCAGAAGCTAGCTTATCACAAACATAGCAGTAGCACTGGTCACAAATATCAGCATTTTTCCCAAGGGGTGAGCACGTATCACATTCCGTTCGCCTACAAAGTGGAAAAGCAGGAGGTTATTTATGAACCAAGCTCATGCTTATCCAACTCTATTGCTTTTAGCTGCTAAAACGCTAACAAGGTTACTTGATAAGATGGACTAAATGTGGAAAACGAACCCCCCCGTTCACCTCCCCACCACTGAGCATACTCAAACGGGTGCATTGTACAGTCGTATCTTGCATGAGGCATCACATTAGCTTTTCTGCAGAAAGTAACCACTAGATCACATTCCTCAACCACAACTTCCTCAGATTTCTCCTCCTCCAGAGCAGGTTTCTCTGTAGACAAGATGCAGTGTAAGTCAGTACAAAGGAAAACTACAACTTCGTTACAAGTTCATCCAGCTATTGTGACATTTAAGTTTTAAAAACACTTTAAGGCCCAAGTTTTCTGATGGTTCCATACAGTATCAGTAAGAATGGGTGTTGTGCTTTAAGCCCAGCTGGTAACTGAGCACCACACAGCCACTCGCTCACTTCCCTGCTTCTTCTCCTCCACTCCTGGTGGGATGAGAAGGAGAATCAAAAGAATGTAAACCCCATGGGTTGAGATAAGAACAGGCCAGGTTACTGGCCTGTTATTAAAGTATAATACAAAAATATATTAAAGTATAATACAAAAATATATTAAAGCATATTAAAGTATAATACAAAACCACTATTAGTACTACTAATAATAATAAGGGAAATAACAAGGGGAGAGAATATAAAACTAAAAAGGGAAGGGAAAATACCCAACAATAAACACAAGTGATGCCCAATACAATTGCTCAGCACCCACCGACCCAGCCCGACCAGAGCAGTCACCCTTCCAGGTGACTCCCCCCAGTTTCTATCATGGGCACGATGTGCTGTGGGATGGAATACCCCTTTGGCTGGCTTGGGTCAGGGGTCCTGTCTCTGCTTCCTCCCTGCTTCTTGTGCCCTCTCCTCACTGGCAGAGCATGAGACTGAAAAGTCCTTGATCGGAGTAAACATTACTTAGCAACAACTAAAACATCAGTGGGTTATCAGCACTGTTCTCAGGCTAAAGCCAAAACACGGCTCTGCACCAGCTACTAAGAAGGAGAAAAACAACTGTAAAGTTGAAAACCAGCTGCATCCAGGACAGCAGCCCATTCATCCCTCCTGCCAAATGCTGACATACATTAAGGCTGTGGTGAGCAGAAGGCTTCCTGCCTGATTGGGGTCTCTTACCTCAGCAGAGCTGGGGGAGAAGATGAGAACCCCCAGGATGCTGATGCCAATGGCACAAAGCAAGGCGATGGACAGGATGATGCAGAAGGTCCTGCGTGGAGTTGTGAAGCGCACTGCAGCTCTCCTGTCCTGGAAGCCAAGGCAAGAAGGAAAGAACAGGAGTTAAAATCAACATTCCTACTGATTATTCTTCTTCCCTATAACAGGCAATTCCCACTGATGACACAGATCATTGCACAAACTGAGGGGGTTTGAGTGCAGAACTGCCCAAACATTGCAGCAGCCCTGGAATAACATCACTTTTATCCCACAGTGCTGGAGTTTCAGGTTTGACATCCTGGTGATGGGTACTCCCACAGCTGAGCACCTTCCTCCTGCAGCCACAGGAGCATGGAAATGCTGAGAAGCCATTGGAGAAGGGCTGGAGCTGGAAGCTTTCCACAGAGGAGCTGCTGCTGCTGTGCTTTAGCAGCAAATTAACTTACTTTGATTTATAGCAGAAATCCCCAGAGAACCATCAGCATTTGGAATAGCCCCTGCTGGAGCGATCCTGCTTCAGTGCCCCGCTCTATGTTTGCTTGTATTTACCTTCTTAATCAGCTGCTCTCATGCAGACCAAGCTGTCACCTGAAGCAAAAGAGCTTGGCACTCACCTTAATGCTTATATGAAAACGACTTTAACTTAATGGCACCTAACATTATTCTTTGCAAGCAGAAAGGACGTGCTTCCAGTAATCCCAACTGTGCAGCCCCCATTAAAAAAGAAACAACCTATTTCTCAGTCTGAAGGACACTCAGTACATGTCCGTGATTAGAACTGCTGCAGCCACATGAGGAAGGGGCTCTTCCAGCCTCTGGGTCAGTTATGGATCTTTTTTGGTGATATGTAACTTCCAGATCTATCCCACCACAGAAGCAGTGAGTCTCACCTGTGCAGAGCTGCAGGTTTAGCAATCCAGATGCAATAGTGCTCAAGCCCTACGCTCCCAGGCAGGTTTTCAATAGCTAATGGAATTCCCTGCATGGGAAAGCTGCAAAGAGAGAAATCCAGTGACCCCCAGCCCTGCAGCTTCCGCATGCACACATACCCCAAGTGGCTCTGCAGGGTGCAAGTGGGGTGCTTCAGCACCTCTACCCTGACCATCCTGCCCTGCCTTGTGGAAGTCCAGGCATGTCTAAGAAAATCCATCTGACAGCATGAACAAAACCTCACCAGGATCCCCGGGAACAGGAGGAGCTCAGCCCCTTCAATGAGGAATTGCTCAAGTCTAGAGCAGGGTCTCCCTTTGTGATAGGGGGGACCAGGGATACTCACTGTGGAGACAGCGCTGCCAGTGCTATTCCTGCCCTCCATCCTCCACTTCAAATGAGGACCTTGCTCCTGCAGTTCTGCCTCCTGGTTATATGCAGGCTGTATATGATTACAACTCCTGGTACACTTGGAAACCCAAATTAAGCGTGCATCTAGAAGAAATGGTCCATCGTGCCAAAAGTAATTCCAGCCAGAAGTTCCTCAGCCCAGACTTTGGGAGGCTGAAACCTGAGAGCTGCCACCTGGGGAGAGGGGAAGAGACGGGGCTGAATCCAGGAGTGCAGAGTGACGCTGTCAATGCCTAACATGGTGCTTCCTTGTGAGCGGGCTGGAGGGAACAGGATGACAGTCGGGGACTTTGTCCTGGCCTTCCCTGCTGGCAGGACCACTGCAAGCTCACGAAGAGTGGAAAATAGAGCAGAGAGGAGGGGTAGCCTGCCCCTGTCATCAGTTACTTCTCACTGTCAACACAAAGCTCGTGCTGCCGGAGCTCCACAGGCTGAAGCCAAGCGTTCCTCCTGCAGGCTGCTGCCCTGCAAGCCTCAGCTGCACAGACATGCTTGTGCTCCATCAACAGACCTCATGGTAGGTAGCCCCTGGGAGAAGGATCTGTGCTAGAGGCATCACCACAACCCCAGCTGCACTCATGTTCGTGCCCCACCAGGCTGTGGCATCCACAGGAGTCCCCAAGAGAGGTTTGTGGGTTTGAGACCTACCAGCCATATGCGAGCAGCTGGATGGAGGCAAGGAAAAGCTCAGAATTCCTTCGTGTAGTCTCTGTTAAGGGAAAATAAGGCTTTTGGACATTTTCCTATTAAGCACAGCCCAGGGCTGACCCAATTCAGCCAGGAGGGCAGCTCATCCTGGAGCTTCTCCTCACCAAAGCACTGGCAATCCCTCCCCACTCTCTTTCCTGCTGTAAGTCAAAAGTTAGCTATTTCAGTGGCAGCATCCATCCAGTTCTGGCACGATGCTTCCGCGGGATGTGAGCTCCTGCTCTGAACAAACATACCCTGTGCTGTGGCACTGCTGAGAGCAGGACAGGGCTGGCACAGCTGAACCACAGCTCTGCTTCACTGGGCCATGCGCAGGGGACCCAGCACTGCTCCCACATCACCATCTGCAGCTGAGCTTCGTACAAGAGGTGTGAGAACCAAGCAGCAACACACAGATGGGGGGTTTCTCCCCCAAAAGACTGTAACAGCCACACAAAAGGTACTTTCTTGCTCTAAGTAATGGAGGTCCTGCCTAATCTGAGGCACAGAATGAAGCGAAACCCTCTACAAAACACTGGTGGTGGCAGGATTGCTGTGTTCTGCTCAGCACTGTGCTCTTCAAGAAGCAAATCCCAGCCCACACCAAGGGATCTGGGACCCGAGCCCCAGAAATACCCTCCAGTTTAGATTTCTCTCCCCATTTCTGCACGTGAGGAGTAAAGACAACGACCACAAACCAACCCCTAACTCCCACAACCTCCACGCAGCACAGCTGTGCCAAAGATCACAGAGAAGAGACTCCAAAGTGAGACAACGCTGGGGAAAGCAGGTTTTGAAGTTTAATGTGAATTCAAGTAGAGGCTTAAAAACCGTTTGGAAGTAGCACAGAGTTTTGAAGCACAGCTGACACCTTCACCCACACGTTTCAGCACACACAATTCGAGGTAACACGTCCCTTGTGCGGGGCCAAGGCCAACTCCAGGCAAGCCAGGCCTCTCCTGGTGTTTGCCGCTTTACTTGTCATCTTCTGACATTCCCAGCACCACACAGAGGAACTGAATCCAGGAACATATCCTGAAGCCAAGCTCTCCCTGCAGGAAATCCATCACATCCATTTCCACGATAACCCAGAGTTCTACCTCTAAGGGTTTGTCTGTGACTTTACCAGCCATAGGCTTCCAGATGGAGGGAAGAGCAGGGAAGAGGCAATCCGTGCTTCCCAAACACAAGGGAACACCTTGGACAGGATCAGCTAATACTCTGGTTAACACCAAAAGACAACGTGAACTGCAAGGTTATTGCTCTACAAACAAGTGACTCGTTGTGACTGGAAGGAAACGGCACCAACACACTGCCAGAGCTGCCTGGCTGCACAGTGGGAGGTGAAGGAAGTTGTTTAAATTCAGCTACCAACAGTGGAAGCTATGGATAAAAGCAGCTTATTTGCATATTTAATTTGTCACTTAATTCTGTAACGCAAAAGCTTTCACCTGCGGCCTTGGATCCAGCTACCACGGACAGAGCTGTGCATCACTCAAACCCAGCTCAAGATCAAACTGGAATCATCACCTGAGCCAGCAAGTGCTGCTCTGCAGCCAAGCACCCAGCCCCAGGCCTGCAGGGAAGAGCTGAACCTCAGGTACTGAAGGAAGCACATGCCACCATCACACACAGCCTTGGGATTCTTTGAGAGGAAAGCTGTGCTAGATCCAGCCCCTGTTTGCCAAGCATCACCTCTGATGCTGCAGCTAAAGCCAAGGAAAGAGCTATTTGGATGCTGAGGGAAGAACAAGAATTAACTTGGTACTAACGGATCCAATTATCCAGGAAGCAGCAGTAGTGAAGGACAGTCCTATGTGAGTACAGACTTTCTGCATTACCAAATGCAAAAGCTTGGATCTACTGTGATCAGTGAAGTACATTCCTCTTATCCTCCCTTTTGGGAAACAAGATATATTATCATATACTATGCTTAAATTTATAATTTAAATATAATCTGATATATATTTAGGATGGGGGTAGCTCTGTATGTACATGTGCTTTATACATACACCCAGCACTTGGACAAACACAGTGAGACCGAAGACCCTGCTTGTATTTGGAGAGTGGAATCATCCTAACCCGCACTAGCACAACCTGCAGTGGTCACACAAACAAAGACGGTTTCAGTTTCTGTGACATCTGCATTGGGCTGGAAGAAGAAAATTCAACCCACGGCTAAAGACTAATCCTGCCACTTGCCAATGCCTGCAGGCATTGCCCAAAATAGCTGGTACTAAACATTCCAGGTTTCCCTGAATAAACCAGACTGAGTTACAACCTGTCCAGGTAAGTACACACCACAAGATGTTGGGTTCTTTTCCTCAGATCAACCAGCTCTACTTCCCTCAACTCAGTCTAGAGGACAAGGTGACATTGAGCAAAACAAACATTTGGATAGATTGTTGCTTAGAATACATTTAAAAACAGCCCCAAGCCCTCAGGACGTGGCTGACACTAATGCCCTTTTGGCTTCAAAGTGCATTTAAAGACTGAGATGTAAACAAAATCACATTGGGAGGACAGGAAGGTTAAAAAGCTGCTAAGGGCTGCTAACTCCAGGTAGTATGCTAGTTACTGTCACAGGGTGATTGAGGGGGTACGGCTGCAGACGCTGCAAGCACTCTGCTCTCCTACTCCCCTAGTGCCGGCAGGAGGTCAGAGATGCTGTCGACATAGTAATCGGGCACCAGGCTCTGCCTGGTCGGACAGTCGCTGTCCTGGTGACCCCTCACTTCATCCAGTGTGCTGACCCCGGTGAGCGTGAGCAGGGTGGTGAGGCCGCAGGAGTTGCCCATGAGGATGTCTGTGTCAAGCCTATCTCCCACCATGATGGTACGAGCAGGGTCGATGTTGAACTCACTCGCCACACAATCGAACATGTACCGGTTGGGCTTTCCCACGATGAACGCCTCGCGCTGGGCTGCTGTCTCCACTGCTTTTACCAGGCAGCCCGTCCCTAGGGAGAGAGCAGGAAATGCCAGTTAGGGACTGCAGAAGAAACTCAGCATCCACAGGAGCCAGCACAAGACCATACAGGGCTTGGAAACACAACACCATGGACAAGATAGGCAGGAAAGAGCTCAGCCCCAATTAAGGTAGTGGACAAAACCTGCCAGGAGGCAGGAATACCATCTCACACCAGGATCAGGAAGGAGCTGCTATTCCCCGAATAAAGGATCTGCAAGGATTCTCCCTCCTTCAGTGTGCAGCCCAGGCTCTGGGACACTGAGCCTCCTACACTGCTATGCAACAAGACACAGGGCTGAGCTCGGGGACACCCAGAGCCACCTCCCAACCCGCTCCCACCCCGCGCACCGGGGATGGCGGCGCCGCCTTCGAGCGGGAGCCGGTTGTCGCGGTTGGTGCCGACGAGGAGGCAGTCGGTGCCGCCGCGCAGGAGGTACCGCAACGCCTGGCACAGCTTGGCGTAGCTGAAGTGCTCGTCGAAACCCACGACGACAGCGCGCACGGCGGGGTCGAGCGGCGCTTGGGCCCAGTCAGCGGGCGCGGGGCCGGGCAGGGCGGCGGGGCCGGGCCCGAGGTGCGGGATACCGACAGCCTCCAGCTCGGCGGCGAGCGCGGGGCTGCCCAGCACGTACGCGGCGGCGCCGGGCGGCAGGGCCTGGCGCAGGTAGCGGGCGGCGCAGTAGGCCGAGCCGAACACGTTGCGGGGCTCTGCGGGCGGGAAGCCCAAGCGCCGCAGCTTCTCGGTGTAGGCCGCACGCGTCCGGCTGCTGTTGTTGGTCACGTAGCACAGCCGCTTGCCCGCCGCCGCCAGCCGGCCCAGCGCCGCCGCCGCGCCGCTCACCGCCGCCTCGCCCCTCCACAGCACCCCATCGCAGTCAAAGAGCAGCGTGTCCGCGGCATCCAGCACGGCCCGGGCCGCCTCGGCCTCCAGCCGCCGGCACAGCCGCTGCCCTCCGCCTCCACCGCCCGCCATAGCCGCCGCGCCTCAGCCTAGCGTCCCCTCCCGCACGGCGCCGCCGCTGCGCTCTCATTGGCTGCCTGCTCCCCCCCCCGCGCTGCCATTGGTCAGGAGAGCGCGGTCACCTCAGGCCATTGGGCCACCCAGCCGCCGCGGGGGCTCGTTAGGTAACTCGTTAAGGCTCCCGGTCCTTGTGGGCACCGGGGGTCAGAGGTCACCTAGGGGGAGGGCACCGGACACCGGCAGTCGCGCGGCTCCGAGATCATCCTCCCGCGCTGCAGCCGCGCTTCTCCTTCCCCCCTCCGCCCCCCTCCGCCTCGCCCTGCGGTGGGCCAGTCCCGCGGCACACGGCCCGTTGTTATGACGACACGGCCGTAAAGCCGCCATCTTGGCGGTGCGGCTCGTTGCGACATGGAGGCCGCGATGGCAACGAGCGCGGGGCCGGCGGGGCTTACGGCAGGCGCGGCAGAGGAGCGGGAGGCGGAGGTGGCGGCGGGCTCCGGAGCTGCCGTGACCCCCGCTGGCCCCGCCGCCTTCCTCAGCCTCCCGGCGCCCTTCAGCGAGGAAGGTACCAGCAGCGGGGCGGGCGGTG
>JAVHNF010057807.1:0-11856 GCA_034783455.1 Micropsitta finschii
CTCCAGGACTGCCAAGATCACCACTAAACCATGTCACTGAGGGCCTCATCTACACAGTTTTTGAACACTTCCAAGGGCGTGATTCCACCACTGCCCTAGGCAGCCTGTTCCAATGCCTGACTACCCTTTCAGTGAAATTTTTTTTCCTAATAGCCAATTAAACCTCCCCTGGTGCAGCTTGAGGCCATTACCTCTTGTCCTATCACTTGTTACTTGAGGGAAGAGGCCAGCCACCTCCTTGCTCCATCCTTCTTTCAGGCAGTTGTAGAGAGCAGTAATATCACTTAATAGCCTGTCTTGCTGGACTGGTGTGAGGAGTTGTTACTGCTTTCACTGTGCTTGGGAAACGGATTAAAACCTTTTATTTTGTGCAGCCATGGTAGGGCAGCACTGAGGCTGCTGTGTGTCTCAGAAGATTGTAGTGCCTTTCTTTGGATTTCTAGCTCTGTTATCATATTATTGAGATGCATCTGTCATGGCCTTTTCTAAATTCAGCAGTTTAGAAAACAGCTGTTGCCTTATTCATTGAAAAGGAAAGCAACAAAAAGCAAACTCTGTCACTCTGACTTTGAAATACTTGTATGTAGTTTTGTTTCCAAATGTGATGGCAGAATTGCTTCCCTCTAGTGGTTTTCAAACTGTATTTCTAAACATGAAAAAGGTGCAGTGCAGAAGTTCCTGAAGTTTGACAAAAGCCATTTCTTGGAGAAAGTTCTGTACTTAATAAAATGTAATTTCTTTTGGAGTTAATTATCTTCCAAAGTGCTAGGGACTTTCCAGCATTGGAAACCCTATCCTAAAGCTCAGTTTAGCACAGACAGCTGCAGAACAAGTCTTACCTTCTTAGCTAGCTATCTCAAACATTGTCTAGAGAGCTGCCATTCCTGCCTATTTGACTGCAAGGCCACTGCTGCATGGAGCCTACCAATCATGGTAAAATGTGTAAAATTAGCATTTAAGCCAGATAATGACATAAACTTCTGTGTAGTGTATAATCCTAATAAGATTAAGCATCAGCAAAGAAAACCTTAAAGATATAACCTAATAAAATCATAATCTGTTCTGAATACACTGTATTATACATGTTTGCTGAATGGATTATATAAGTTTAATGAAATTACACTGTCTTATAAGCAGGTATAGAGAGTGGCAGCTTTTCTATACACAATGCAAGAGAGTAAGGAAGAAGATGGGATTATTAGAAAATGAGTTTAGTCAAAACAATTTCAAATCCAGAGGATAAAAATAGAATAATAATTTCTTAAATACTGCAACAATGAGCTTAGTGCTTCTTTGAGTGTATTAGCTGAGATCAAAGTAAGATATCCATTCATCTATAGCCCAAAAGTATCCAGAAAATACCTGTAGCTTTTAGAGGAACAAGGAAGACTGGATTGACATGGTGTTGGAGACACAACTAAAAAGAACATGAAAGATTTGAGAAAATTTAACACTTTCTCAGCATCTGGTCAAATTTTGGTCCATATTGCTTTATATATTCTGTGTTTGTCCACTCCATCTCTTCGTTTAATACATAGTAGTGGATTCCACTGTCTTAGCACTTCTGAGCCAGATGGCATGCACTCTGTCGTGCTGAGATCATGTTGGAAATACTATCCATGCAACATAGCTGAGATACAGTAGCACTTCAAAATGAATTTTTGAATTGTTGTCCACTACAGCAGAATTTTTGTTAGTATTTACATGTGTTAAAAGAACCAAATATGCCCCTTTTTTGCCTTTAAATATTACAACACTTTTGATAAGTTTTCTAAATTTCAGCTTAGCTTGCTGTAGTAAGGGATATTTGTCATTATGGAAGTACTAAAAATATTAAAAATACTGCATTTAAAACTATGTTAGCACAGCCACATTACCTTTCCAAGAACTGTGCTGCACATTTTTGAAAGCCATTACCAGACAGTCAAGAATCATGTTTAGACAGCATGTGCTGAGACTTAACCTCTCCATTAAGTGTAAAACAGTAAGGTTTTTCCTGGGTTAAGTGGAGGAAAGATGGATAAAGAAAGGATGAGGTACAAGCAGTATGGTTATTTATCGGGGGGGGGGGGTGTATTATTATTTCATGTGCTGAAAACTGTGAATTGTAATAGGTGCTGAAAGGACTAGATGATCTCCAGAGGTCCCTTCCAATCCTAACAGTTGTGTGATTCTGTGGTATTTAAAGGAGTCCCTGAACTTAGATCATATGATAAGGGATTAGGCATGTTTTATAAGCTGATTCATGTCATATTACTAAACCATGAAAATGAAGTTAAATTTCCTCATAAGGCCTAGTCTTCATGTGCAACATCCTGGTTAGAGGAGCCTTCTCCCCACTGAAGGATGTAAAGGGAGACATGAGTCATTGTTTTGGATGAGGGCAGCGCCCATCTATGTGCTTACTGCATTTCTAATGGCTCTTCTAGAGCCATTAGATAGAAATAAATGTCATGTTTTACTAGTGGAGTTTAAGTTCTAATTTGTTTAAGTGAAAGGAGGAATAGGCTAAATACATATTTCAAGATTGCTAACCAACAAGCAGCTCAAAGTAAAATAGATGTCATTTCCATTAAGTGTTCCTTTGGCTTACTCTGTTTTCATTCCTTTGTCCCTTACTTTACTGCTGTATGTTCTGTGCTTGGTTTCTCAGGCTACTAGCTTTTGATGGGCAGAGGCTGTGTTCCTTTTCTGTGTTGAAGTGGCCTATGATGTTGTTGAAACCTGCTTCAGCAAACAAAAGCTAAACCAGCAATGGCACTGCAGCCTGTGTGAAAGAATATGTGATACAAGGTCTGACTGCATGCCCAACTGAATGTCTGTCAATGGATCTGCTGGGATGATACTGCTCTTCTGTCTCTGTCCCTTAAAATACAAGTCTTCCCTATTCCTGGCAGAGAAGTAACAATTCTGTGTAGCAGACTGTATTGTTTCATGGTGTTTGCACTTCAACTTCAATTAGTTGTAGATTTGGTGATTAGACATGTTACACTGTCTTGTACTTTAGTACTTAATGCTTCTTGCTTCTGTTTCCTTATGTCTCTCATTTGTATCTAGACACAAACATTTGTTTGCCTTTTCTTTATCTGAAGTCAGTAGCTTCTCTGCATTCAGTGGCTTCTCTGATACAGAGATTTAGCAGTTGATTACATGTTGTCCAGCTTTTTCTTGCTATTATAACTAAGATACAGTGAGGGGAGGAGAAGCAACAAGAATAAAGCAGTGTGCCTTTGAGTAATGCTGGAATGGCGATGGGCAAGAAGAATCAGTAGCTCCACGCTGTCAAGAACAGTAACATTTAATAAACAACTGCAGGCCATGGCTTCATTCTGTAAACACAGTTCATTTTCTATCAAAAATACCTTTTATTCTCCACTTAACCTTGGACTTGCTCTGTATGTTGCAACTACAGATAACTGAGCTGTTGTTACAGGAAGCAGGCTGCCCACATGTGCCTGCATACAGCCTGCTACACTGCAACCCAAACCAAGCATGGTCCCAAAACAGGCCAATCAGTTGTGTTTACAGTGGGCAAAGAGGTAAAAATCTGACTTAAATTACCTCAGAGTTTCTTAAAATAGAGTCATCTTTATTGCTGAAGCATAGTACATTTCTACGTCAAATAATAATGTCTAGAGACTGGAGGAATGAAAGCTGAAGTGACACAAAGTGCAAGGAGTAGTAGCAGATACTCTGAGGTTATAAATCGTATTTCTATTGTTTGAAAAGGAAAATTAGATCACATTCTGTGCATGGTAGACTGTAAAATCTGAAATACATGAGAAATTACAACTTTCAGCAGTTTGATTTTGCATGCTGGTGGAGCTCAGTTTTCATCTTCCTATGGAAAGCCGTGGGTTATCTTAACCGTGAGTGTTGCTTTGATGAGTCAGGTTATGTCTGCCCCTCACCTGTGGGCTGGTGGCCTGTCCCCAGGCTGGTGCCCCATGGGCCCTGACTGCCCCCTGCTGCTTTCCAGCCTCCAGGAGTCAGACAGGCCCCCCTGATACCTTCCTAAGAGACTCCCGCGTCTCTCGCTTAAATGCAGTCTTACCTTTAAGCAGTGGAAGTTTACCTGGTAAATGAGGTACCTAATACATGTGCACCTGCACACACACAGCCACGTGCAAGCACTTCATGTGCAAGCATGGCATTTTGGAATGTGTAGAAGTTACTTAATTTTCCATGTTCTTTGTTATTTCTTGTTAATTCCATGAGTGTTACTTCCTTGTTTTATTCTGGCAGTGCTGTCTACTTGCCAGCCTACTCAGATGCCTTATTTCATAGAGGGGTACTTGAAATAATTTGTGAGTGCTCTTAATCTTGAAAATGATCACTTGAGGACAGTCAATTCTTCATTTTCAAAGGTTTTTAGAGGAAAAAATAGTCCTGAATAATACTAGTGCTTGCACAGACTTTTCCAGTTCTGCCCTGAGCTTTGAGGAATACTTAAGATTAGGAGAGGAAGCTTGAAAGAGAAGGAGTCCACAAGCAGGTGAATCTTAGATTCAGTGAATTTAGTGGGAGTTTTCTGCTTTGGTAAGAGTAGTGACAGAATTTCCTTCGACCTCAGTTGTGCAGAGATTTTGTGTGCATTGTGGAGCCCCAAGGCATGGGGAGAAGGGAGTCTCTGTGCCCTGAAGAAAGGTTTACAAGGAAATGTATTTTCTCTCTGACTCTAAGAAATTAAATGAGGGGGAGTGCAGGAGGTCGTTAGCTGCTATCCTACACCTTGTGGAAAAAATGTTCTGTTGAAGCAAGTTTTTATTTTCTTGTAGGAGACAGACATGCACAATTAGTTTGCTTTATTCTAATCGCTCATAAGGAGCAGTCTTTTCTGACATGTAATCTGAATAGGTCTCATTGTTTGAGAAGGGTTCTGGGCTGTTTGGATTCGTCTTCTGTTCATAGCTGTTTTTTTCCTGCAGCAACTTAAGAGGTATTCTTTCTGCTTGGAGTTTTGTGTTACAAAAGTACCTGTGGATGGCCATTTTCATTACTTGTCATTACGTTATCACAGTTTATGGGTACTGTAGTATCAACTATAGTAGCAGCAGCCTCTCTAGGCTTCAATGGAGAAAATGGGGTCAGCAGTAAGTTGGTATTTTATACCTGTTTCAGTTATTTTCTTGGTTTTGCATATTCCATTGCTGCTATATCTATAAGGAAGGTATGGCTGCTTTCTGTGAAATCTGTATTTGTCATATTCTAAATCACTGTTTTCCCTCAAACCGTAGTTAGAGGCAAAATTGGAAGGTATTTCCTCTGAAGTGCTGTTATTGCTTACATTTCCAAGGGGAAAACTGTTCTAAGTTAGCTGTTTAACATCTTGGGGATGTTTCAGTTATAGATTCACTGCCTGCAGATTTTCAAAAGAAAGTCCTTGTTTTAAAAGCGTGATCCTAATCTGAGGTAACACTGGGCCACTTTGGAGAATATTGTTTAGAGGGAGTTTCTACTCCCTTGCTGTGAACTTTTCGCATCTGTTAGACAGCATTCACACTGAGAAGTATGGACTTCAGAAATTCATTTCATACCATAAACCATCGGTAGCTGCATGCTGCACTTTTCCTATGCCAGACCCACAAAGGACGTAAATCATTATAACTCTGGCTCTTCAGTTTATTCTAGAGACTCATGCAGCTCTCGAGGTCCTCGGTCTAATCCTAAATGATGCTAGGTGTCAGAAGAGTTTTCTTGCACTAGGAAGAAAAGGAAGTGTTAGAATGAATGTATGTACATTATTTGCATGAATAAGCTGGAAATGTTCCCCCCTGAATACTGTATGATTTTTTTCAGTGGCTCTGAATGTTCTCAATAAATGTGTAATTTTCTCTTTCCTATATGGATTTTTATTGGTTAATCTGTTCGTAGAATACTTTACTTTATACCTAGTCTCTGAAATCTTTGGGTACTTTCTTTCCCTTTAGGAGTTTTCAGCTGTTCCCGATGATATCATTATATTTTCCCTTGAAGTGGTGTGTTCATAACAGGATAATGGGGAGAGAGAAGCTGTTCGGTTTGTGATTGATTAGTGGATGTACAATCTCAATTCCCTTAGAAAGTGGGTGTGTAATTGTTTGAATCTGTTTCTTTGGAGAGAGACCATTTCAGGGAATCATAGTTAGAGCTGCAAACAATCCATTAGTCACTTGTCCAAGCCCTGACAGCGTAATACTGTTCCCTGCAGTACATTATTGAGTGTTTTGTCCAATATCAGTTTGAGTGACTCAAGCCATGAGGCTTCCACCACTTCCTCTGAGAAACTGTTTTATGGTCTGACAGAGCTCACTGTTAGGAAATATTTCCTGGTACTCTGCCTAAACTTTTTAACACCCAGATTGATCTCATTACCATTAGGTATACTTTTTTTCCAGTCCTGTCTTAAATATTTTCCTTCTTTGGCATTCACATTCTTGAGCGAATAGTAGATGGTATCGTATCTCCTCTCATGTCAAGCAAATGCATGATTAGTTTTCCTGTTCCTTCTCTCCAAATAGGCCATCTGTTTGGTGGAAAACAGGGCTGAGTATGGGACCATTTTTTTTCTACTAAGTGCTTATTTCAGACGCATATGAAAAAGTGCATTGCGAGTTCATACAATTATGTAGCTCTAAGGAGAAACAACTTCCATATAAGAAATTTTTCAGAAATTTTGTAGAAGATGGTAAATTTTTCAGGCAGTCATTTGAAGCACTTTTTCTAATATCTTTCTCTAGCACAGTATACAGCTCTAGCACTAATAGTCTGCCACATTTCATGGCTTCAGGGAATGCTTTATAATGTTGCTTCATCTATTTATCAAGCAAAGGATATGTAGCTACAGTCTGGAGAGGGGAGAGCAACAGCAGCAGAATTGCAAGCAGATCCAGGGGCCATTTGAATGTCTGTTGTTCACAGTTTTACAGCCATAATTTGCAAGAATTCGTGTCATATAAGGATTGTTGAGAAAGGCAATGTGATTTAATCCATCCAACCATTGCACATCTCTGCATTTCTTTCTTGTAGCCAATGTCTGTTTGATTTTTCCTTCTTTCCTGCCTTCCTTCCTTTTCTTCTGCCTCTCCTTCCTCCCAGTCAGCGTCCCCTAACCTAAGGTGGGGTTTTCTTTACATTACTTATTGTAGTCTAAATTGTGCAAAGATGTGTGCACATAGTAAAATGCATTTTGCAAAATCTAGCTTCTTACGGATGGATGGTCTGCTGCTTAGTCAGAGACTCCTAGTCAGAGCAACACTTAGATGGACAAATAAGGCTTCTAAACTAGTAACTCCATGCTTGCTCTGAGAAAAAAGTAGTATATATTTTAAGCATATGTTTATGATTTCTGATGAATCACTCTTCAATCTGGGAACCAAGCCTGTGTTTTGTTAACTTTTTACCTGAGTTTACCTGATGTGTGTGGGTTTGTGACCTGGGCTTCCAGCTTGGGGAGTAAACAAGCTGCATGCACTTCCTCTGAACTGTACTAGAAAGGATGTGCAGGTCCTCCGGCAAGAGCATTCCTGAGCTAATTCCTGTACTGCAATTTTACTAAACTAATTAAGGAAGGAAAATGCAGTGATCAAACCAAGATCAAGTCAAGTTGGCACCAAATCAGTGGGTTCAGGTGATTAAACTACCATCTTAATGTAACAGGTTATCTTACAGTACTGCACACAAATATGCAAGTGCAAAAAAAGGAAAAGGTAGGTAAATGCCAACCTTCCATGACAAAAGAAAGCTTCAATAACTCTTTGCAGCTTGCTCGTTCTGTCATTCGCTACCTGAGATGAAGTAGTGACAGATTTGCAAAGCCCAGGCCATGGCTCAGGAAGTTTCAGGCAGCTTCGTTGCCTGATGAAGGACATGGAGTGTTTGAGGCAGGCAGGGTCTCCAGGGAAGACCTCCTGGTGCGAGGGAAAGAACTGCTAGTCCTTTTAAATTCATTTCTTTTTACAGGGAGCATTCATCATTTTTTTCTGCCTCAGAGGCAAATGCTATGGCTTTGGGGCTGAGTTATGTGGAGTGAAGGAGGAAGGGACCACTGAAGTTCAGTCCCCAGCGGGTGGGTGGCACATGTCTGGAAGTCCCACCTCTGGAACTTCCGTTTATTCTCCCATAAATAAGGAACAAGGTGTATGCAGGGCTTTCAGTCTAGAAGCACAACTGACTTCTATGTGAACAAACCCTACCCATATTTAAGGGACTGATGTTTATCCATTCCCATGTCAATTCCATGGCAAATACTTTTTACGCCTGCCTATGTTCAGTCTGCTCTCTGCCAAAGGACTGGTCTTTGCGCTCAAGAATGTGTTCCCCTTCCTTGCAGGTTATCCAGGCAGTCTTCTTTGGGATATGTGTCTTGACAGACCTGTCTAGTCTTCTGACTAAAGGAAATGACAGTCAAGAGCAAGAGAGGCAGCTGAAAAAGCTCATTTCCCTCCGTGACTGGATGATGGCTGTTCTAGCTTTCCCTGTTGGAGTGGTAAGTACGGTATTAATCTGACATGTCTTTACAAACTGGGTGAGTAGTGCTATTTACTGATTGTTTTCTGGCTGAAAGGCTTTTTGACCCCTACGCAAAAGGCTATGCAGATAGAGAAAAATGGTAGAGGTGATTTTACTACTCTCTTGTTTTTCACAGGTGTAAGGGAGCACTGGTATTGATGAAATAATTTTTGGTTCATTAAAAAAAATGTACTTTGCAATAGGAACTTGATTGTACAAGTAATTTCAAATGTAGATTGTATCAGCAGCATCTTGAGTATGAATTTGACTTCCTCTGCACCATGTGTTCATCATCATGAATAGTGTGCTAACTGTGGCATGTTTCATATCTTAATGACCTACCAGAGTTCAGGCTGTAAGCCATTTTCTCATGGGCAAGAAGGGAAGCAAAAGTCCAGGTTGCTTCTTCTTAATCCCATGGGCATTCAGTGCTGACAGAAGAAATTGAGTAAGGAAAAAAAAGAGATTTGTCAGTAATATAAAAGATCACACAGAGGTGTAGAAATTTTTACATGTCTGTTTCAAAAGGAAATTATTTTTTGGATCAGATCCTGCTCTACTGGACACTGCACATTGCTTTCAATAGCAGAAGGTTCTGAGTGTCTTTACGTGTCTCAGACCGCACTCTGAAAGCAGCTGAAAATCCAGAATTTCATGGGTCTTTACATGAAAGTGTGATCTGTGTCAGTCTAGTTCTAAGTTTAGGTTACATTAGAAAACGTGTGAACCTTTCATTAAAGTATTGCTTTTATTGTAATTCAGGGTCAGCCTGCAACTCCAGAAATTGTAGTTCAAAGTAAATTCACTAGAAACAATTTATTTATTTTTTTTCATTAGAAAAAAATAAATCCTAGAAACCTGTGAGGTCTCTGAAGTTGAACTGTTTCTCAAAAGCTAATCACTTACTGTCAATTAACAGCAGTTAACACATCCATCTACCATTTATAATTTGATATATTCAGAGATGCTTCATAAAAATGTGATTTCACCACTTACGTGGGATTTCACAACACGTGAAGAAATGCAGAATGCTTTTGCAAAGTTAGAAAATGCAAAGCATATGTGAAGGTATTTCTTCAGTAAAACCCCAGCTGGTAGCCTTCCCTAACTATACTGGGTGGCCTGCCTCTTTGGAGTTGCCACAGTTCATGTTGTGGTAACAGACTGCAGTTCTTCAGCTGTGATAGAAGAAACTGGATCAACTGATAGTTTTTAAAGTGTCTGTGCATAAACAGGCTTGTCAATAAGTATTTTATGGGTCCAGAGATATGTATGTTACATTTGTATTTTAAGGAAGATAGGGAGTTAAAAGTAGTTGTGATTGTGGTTAGCAGCAGACACTTTTCCTCCTGTGTTGATAGAAGTGAAGAAGGAGAACAACACTGCGTTATCATTGGTCTTTATTTAAAGATTTTAAGTGGTTTTTTTTTTCAATTTAGAAGTGTAAGCCTTCACATACATCAGAGCGTATCCTCCTTGGCTCTTTCACGCCACTCAGGATTCAGGGATTCTCTTCTACCACTATTATAGCTCCATACCGTTGGCTCTGTGCTCCTTCACCCCTGCAGTGTTCCCAGCCTTGAAACTTTTCAAGATCTTGGAGAATTTTGGATTCACTTTGTCTTGGCAGCCCTATGCATTTCTTTGGGGTGCTGTTTCTCTTGCTACCAGTAATCAAGCAATCCCAGATAGCCATTACCTGCATTAGATGTGCTGTTGCAGCTTCTACAAGTTAGCAGTTCCCAAGGCACATGTTGCATACCTGGAGCTAGCTACTTTCCTAAGGGTTTCCTACAGAAACATTTCTGCCTTAAACAAAACCCCCAAATAAACCAAAAAGTGGCCATACTCATTGGACAGATGCTTTCAATTTCCAAAGGTAACATTTCAAGTGGTGGTGAGGGGGGGCAATTGGTTGCTACATATTACTTCACTTCTGACAAAGCCTGAAAAGGTTGTTTTCACAGTTTCTTCTCCTGGCTACTGGGCGGCAAACAGCACCACGTCATAACTTGACACTGGTCTCAGCTCCTTCCTGAAAGCTGATCCTCTCCGGCAGCACCCACTTCACCACAGCTGCCACTTGCCAGAGCCTTGTCCAGTTCATGGCCCGAAAGTAGCATGTCTAAGGCTGGCTTTATTCTCTAAAGAGCTATTCATGTGTAAGAAAATACCCAGTGAAATTTTTGTATGCTGGAGGTGCTTGTTAGAAGGAAGTTATTAAATACCGGAGTGTCTGCAGACAAAAAGAAGTTAAAGTTCCCTCATTTCCCATATTCTCTCAACAGCTTCCTCGCTCCAAAGAAAAAAGAAAGCATGGAAGAAGTTCAAATGCAGACTTTCTTTCTGAGACTCACTCACCTAGCTCTCCATGGAGCTTTTCAGTGGTTCCCAGTAGCAACACAAGGGAACCTTCACACCAACAAAGTAGACGGATGTGAATAAAATCCTTGTTGGGATTCTAATGTAACAGCAGTGGCCATGTTTAAGTGCTTGTCAGTTACCTTAACATCTAAATAATTTTTAGTGCTCAGTGTTGTACACAAGGGCATGTTTAGGAAATAATGAAAATACGAGGGGAACGTTTTAAAGCCCACTAACTGTAGTTTTTCAGGAGCAGCTCAACACATTTTTTTCTGTATTTCCTGCTTACTGAAGCCCTTGAGATGATTTGTTCTGAAAAACAGATGAGAAAAGGTGTTTCCACACCCACGTCAAACAATGATGTGTGAAAAAAAAAAAAAAAAGTAACAAAATAAAGTATTTCATTTTTAGTACTTCCTAAAAAAACAGTACATGTAAGCCACCTGGGAAGTCTGACCACCGACCTCTTCCCACCTTCTAAAGGAGGGTAAAGAACCAGCCCAAGTGCAAACAGTCTCCTTGGGTGGCTTTGCAACAAATCAAATCTTGCAAAATCTTTGCAGCGAATCACATCTCTTCAACATTATGTGTCTTTAGGGTGCTCAAATAAAGCCAAATTACCAACTTACCATGCTGTTTAGGATCATAAAGAAATAAACATGAACCTCTTTGAAGGACATAATGACTACTGTTTACCTATTGTTGCTTTCTTTAATATGACTCTTAAGAGAATGAAATTAGAAATCAATAGAACAATTTTCTGTGCAGTAGAGCGTTATTCCACAAAAAGATGTGGACAGCACTTCCTAGCCCTTTTTTTTTTTGGATTATTATAAGGCCTGGAGTGCTGTTCAAATGCCTGAGAGATCAGGAATCATCCACTGAAGAAAAATGCTTGCATAGACGTTTTAGAAATTCATTACCAGTTCTCATCTCTACTGAGGCTGCACTTATTTCCCATTTATCAGTGTAAAGGAGATTCATACTGGGAATAATTTACAC
>JAVHNF010057808.1:0-10199 GCA_034783455.1 Micropsitta finschii
CTCCTAGCTTCCAAAATTGTCTTCAAATAGAGCTTGAAAATATGAGAGGATGAAACTGGGCATCTCTTCCATGTTTAACGTGATTTATCAAACAGATTCGTGCAATCTTATTCAAATACTGAGATTATAAATTGTCTTGTTATGGTTGTGTGGGAAGAGACTGTTAAACCAATAAATAGTATGTCTTGCTGCCTTTTTCCCACTCCCATCTTGTGTGGGAGGGACAGGGAAGAAAAGGACAGCTAAAGTGATCAAAACTGATAGAAAACATACGTAAGACAGAGTAGAGATCTGTCTGCTAAAAGGAGTTGATCTGCGCAGCTGAAGAGTTTGGGCTTCAGCTGCCTAACCCAGAAACTCAGTAATCAGAATCTTTCATTAAAATAAACCCTGATATCCTAGAAACGAAGCATTTAAAAAATGTGAGCAAAACCGGGATGTAAGACTTCAGAACGTAATAAGAGATGCTCAGCTTTTAATAAGGGCAGTCGGTGTTTGGCATGTGAGCCATGGTGTCATTTTCTGAGGAGCTGGAGATAATAGTCTAAGGCCCCTTGTTCAGTACCTGATCTATGCGGGTAGTGAGTGAGCTCTGAGCAGTCACCCCATGTATGTTCATGAGCATTCACTGCTGCAGAAGCATCTTAACCCCCAGAAGAAGTCATTTCCATATAGGCAGCTCATGCAGAAACAGTGTTGCTGCTTTTTGTGACTCTGTGGTCTTGCAGCCGGGGTTGCTATTGTGATGTGCTAGCATTGCTCCAGCCAGCTGAAGAAACTGAACCTGAGGGTCTGAAACACTCCCAAGAGCTGAGGGAGGAGAAAGAAGTGTATGCTTTTACCTATCTTGTGGTTGGTATTCTTTGGAATGGGCCTGTAAACATGGGTGGGTAGCAGGGGTGGCTTGGGTGTGGGATTTTTGCTTTGTTTTCTTTCATTTAGCAAAAGCAGCAGATTTGGTGTGTGTGTGGGGGGGTAGTGGTGTCGAGTGTTTTCTTCTAGAACTGGCTATTTGAAACACTGAAGCATGAAGCAGTCACTGCCCAGCCACAGCTCCTTGCTTTCGAACCTTTTTGTTTGTGCCCGCATGTATACTTCTTGTTTCTAAATTGTGGATTATGGCTGTGCTGTGCAGCATGCTTGCCTGAATCTGATATGAGAAAAGAGATTTCTGTTAGGAAGCAAAGATCCTCGGAGGCATGAGCCCTATGCTTTGGTTTTATTTTTTTTTTAATTATTTTATTTTTTTTTGTTGCTTTTTTTTTGTATGAAGAAGGAAGCGCGATCCCTTGCTCATTGTACTGACAATACAATGTAGAGGATTTTTTTGCCCCTAGGAGAGCCCAAGGACCCTATATGTTCCCGTATGGAAACACAGTTTTTGGTAACCAGAGTTTATCATAACCATTATCAGATTAACAGATTGCCGTGGCTCTCTCATCTGTCGGTTCAGTGACAGTTAATTGTCTAGGCTGTGCTTTAGAAACAAAAAGCTTTTGGAAGTTTAGTCCGCAGCTGTATCAGAAGAAGTCGCTGTTCACTCAATTCTTTCTCTCTTCTCAGTGGGTAGGCAAAGACTAATGTTTGGATACTGTTACAAACCGATGAAGGAATGGGAGGAGATTTCCTACTCTGCCATCTGAAAGTGGCAGAAAAAGCTTTTCATAAACTTGAAGCTGCCACTAAAGTCTTAATTGAATGGACTTCCATCTCTATTAGTGGGCAGAAAAGGCAGGAATTAGATGAAGTTATTTTCTTACTGCTGAGGATTTTTATTTCTTCCTTTGTGGAAGACTTCGAATTCAGGAATTGCTTAGATTACTTTCTGAAGGTGCAAAGATGTAATTGTTAGAATACAGGTGGGTTGGGTTTGGTTTTGTTTTTTCATGGAGTTTAGTAGGAAGAAATTTGTTGTATAAAGGTGATGTCGGGCTATGAAGCATTAGGCTGTTTTTATCTGAAGTGTGAAGTTTTAATGGCCATTTTAAAAGCTGTTATGAAGCACTGTTCATATCCTACAAAGGTTAAGCTTTATAGCTTTCTAAAAATGGTGTGTGCTTAGGTTGCAAATGCATTTTGAATTCTCTAGTATCATCTAAAATGTTAGTGTAGGGACAGATACTGAATCTGAATGGGTCTCTTCTAACCAATGACCAAAACAATGAAATGCTTTTTTTTCTTAATAGGCAGTTTTTCCTTTTTTGCTACAAAAGTAAAATAGATATTTTTGAATAGGCTGGATGCTGGTATGCAAATGTATCAAGTATACTGTGTGCTATGGACGTAGGTACTTGAAGCCTTAAAAGTTAGGTCAGTGAAAAATCATGAGGAAGGAGATTACAGGTGTCCACTTGCAGCCTTCTGAAAGACCATGTAGTCTGATCACTCAATATCTATATCAGACTCTATGAGGATTACATTGGCCAGTTCTACGTGGTGAATGACTTTAGAATTAGCAAGAAATGAAACACGTGGCTAGCAAGGAGATACGTATTGCAGCAGTTCTTTAGTTTTTGAGGATGTGTCTTTGTTTTTGCAGGGAGGTTTCCTTAGGGATGAGCTGTGACCTTGGACAAAGATGAGGAATTCTGGCTTGTGTGACCTAACCTCCTTATGTTCAGCCTGATTCTTGGTGTTCTTGCCATTATTGGTGTTCCGGTATTTTTCTTAGTCCATACATACACAAGATAAAAGAAACTGAATTTGCAGATATTTTAAAGAGCCTGCTGGCTTTCATGGGCAGAAAGTGCTGAAAACCACAACAGTTCTGTTTGCTTTAAAAAAAAAAAGAGGAAGAACCTGAGTAGTGGCTCCTGACAGTGCTGTAGAACATTGTTGCAGCTGTGATTTAAGATGTTTTATGGCATTAATCTTTTAGCGTATCCCAGTAAGTACATGTCTCTTCATGCTCTAAGGCTGTGGAAAAAAAATGGGGTTTAGAATGCAAATCAAATAGGTAAGAATGATTAAAAATAAAACTCATCTATGTGCCCAATGTCTAATTCGATGACTGAAATTCTTGGATATGTTGTCCTGAATTTTATCAGTCGTCATTTAGTAGTCAGCATCATTAGCCCTGTACTTTGAAAGGTAGGTATGTGGCTGATGGTGACTACAAAAGTGATTAGCCCTTTTACAGGGGAGCAGTAAAAGATGACATTTTTTTCTCTCTGAGCACATCTAGAAGCCAGTGAACTTTGTGGCAGAGACCAGCAGAGAAACACTTTCTGTTACATGGAAGCAGCTTTCCTGGCACAAAAGTGTGACAGCTTGTCTGTCCTCTATTGGCCTGAGTCAGATGATCTGGAGCAAAATCTTTGCTTAGTGAGTGATGTCACTTGTAACACAGAATAGGGGAGCAGACTCTCAAACATTGTTGCTGTGGGGCTTCCAGCACAATAAAGTGCTGCCTTTGCTCCCTGTAACTTTTCTACCATAAGCATTTATTTGTTAAATTTACTATTAGTAAATAAATGTTGGGTTTAAACTACCCTGCCACAGGTTAAGAACCTTCCACCAATACAAATGCAAAACCACCCTTAAGACTGGGACCTGATAGACTTTGAAGAACTGTGATTTTTATACTGTAGCTACAGTGAATAACCATCTATTTGAGCAGACTGTGTGTTTCTAACAATAGATCTGTAACCATAGTGAAATGCCATTCAACTTCACTTGATTTCAGAAGAAACGTGGGAGAGAGCTGTATGGCTAAACCATTTGTTGAACATAATCTTACGATTAGAGTGGTGTGTTCTGTAGCGCAAAAACACGCTGTGGAATAAATTCCAGTGTGCTTCTTGATGGTTGGCTTCATGTAAACTGGCATGTTGGAACTTTGAATATATATTCATGTTGTTGCTCTGAACAGATCCTGAGTGGTGTTCTATGAAATATCTGGAATGTGAATTATTGTCTAATGGCATGGGCTAGTGCAAGCACTCAGAGAACTTCCCTGGTTCAGCATTTTCAGATGTCTGGGTTTAATCACTGTAATTCTGTGTGTGTTAGCAATTGCCTAATTACAAGTATATGAAAGCATTTGGTTTATTAAGAAAGACTAGTAATAAGGGATTGGTTTTTTTCTCTGTATGATTCAAATTAAAGTAGGTTTGAGAGTTCTTGGTGTTTGATAAAGCTGTGAATGTATCTTTTGGGTGATTCCCTTGTTAAAAAGTGTGCAGTAATTAGTAGAGCTACAAAAGGGAGCACTGAAGCAACGTAACATTTAATTGGAATTGTTAAACAATGAACGGGGCTTTGGAATGTGCTGGCAGTTTTGTGTGATTCTGGAAAACGTGGGGTCACAGATTAAACTTTTGGGTTACTTTACAAACTCAGAAGTATCAAAGGAGCTAATCTCAGCCCAGTGAAATATTTTGTATTTCAGGGTTTTTTTAGATAGGGTTGAAGAAGAAATATACTGAATATACTGGATATACTGGATATACTGCAGTACAAGTGATTTACAGTTATTAGCAAGTGAAGCACAGTTATTAGCAAGTCTGTAAAACAAAAAATTGTGAACAGTCTCTTAAGCATATAAACCTTCCCCATATTAATTTGTGCCAAGTCTAGAAGTTTGATAAGCTCTGCTTATGGGAATACACAAAGGATAAAGTGGTCCTGCTAAGAAGTTCTCACTGTTGTACTTATGAAGCAGTAATTTAAATTGCAAAGTAAATATGCAGGTTTAGTTTATGGTTTATTACAAAAAGTGTAGGTCACTACATCTGTATTTCACTGCTTTGTTTTTTCTTTATTAACTTCTCCCATCCCAAGTCTGAACAAACCAGAACTGAAGTCACATGAAAACAGGGTTTCTGTGATAGTGTTCTCAAGTTGGAAAGCAGCTATTCTTCCATTTTAAAATTCAAATGCCCAGATGGATCATACAAATACAAATGTATAATATTTTCTTTTTACTTCTGAAAACTGGATTAAAGCATTAGTGTGCAGAGGTTGTTAATGATCGTTAATCACAAAGACTAAATATTTGAGCTCTTATCCAGTGATTCCCCTCATTTCCCCATCTTTCTTACTCTCCTTTCCCTAGGGACATGGTGTTTCCTACCATCTGTGTTTCTGCTTTTTCCCTGTGTGCTGCATCAGGGTTGTTTCAGTTGTCTGTAGTCTCTCTGCACTCCCTCCTGCAGCAGCATCCATAATGCTGGCCGATGAAAAGGGCGGATGATATAGCATGCTGTACAACCAACCTACAGCCAAACGTCCTGCTGCAAGCAAAGCCAGGCTGGTGTGGCTTTGCCCCAGTTGTGCCTTGTCATGGCCTGTGCTGGAGCACGTGTAAAACTGCCAAATGGTATGTGGGCATGGGGGGCATCTGCCCTGGCGCCGTGTGATCTTACCCTACCCCATCCTGATGTATGTGGTTGTGTCTGGGGAGCAAACAGATGAGTGCTTGCAGAAAAAACCCCTCCAGTTCCCTCCATTAATCAAATCTCTCCATTAAGCTGGTTCTGAAATAAAGCTTTAGGTTTTGAAAGATATAACTAGAAAATAACCTGAAGTCTGCAAACTCAGTGTTTTAAACTGTCTAGTTTGGATATTGCTTTGTGACCCCATTCAAGTATTTAACCTCAGACACATGAATAGGAGGCTGCTATTCAGGAAGATCTTCTGGTTAATAAACAGGGCAAGGTTCTGAAATCTCAGCGTGACCACTGCATACAAGTGTATGAGCTTACTGGTGTGTGTTTGCAGCAGTGATATTGGCGTCAAACACTTCTTTTGCTGCTGTTGTTCGCACCGACCCATCAGTACAGAGTGTCAACATAAGGGAAGAAAAATCTGAGAGAACCTTGAAATTTCTAATGACATAAACAACACAATTTTGTCATAAGGATGCTTCATACCTAGGGCATTGAGAGGTTTGCAAAGGTTTCTTTGGTCAATAGAACTTTCTTACTCACAAATTCTTAGTTAAAAGTTAGAAGCAAATTCTGTTTGGAATAGCAGGGTGTTTATTATGATCTCAGTCCTCCGCTACAGCAGATGCCATGTTTTGGTTTTGTTCTTGGGGGGGTTTTATTTCTCCGCAACTCCTGTTTATAAGTCACTTTGTAAATTGCAAATGCTTTGTACGTTGCAGTTGGAGTCCAGCGCCAGCATTGAAAGAAGGGGGAGGGAAAATAAAGTAGAAAAGGTACATTTTTGTGTTTTTCGTGACAGTTACTTCCCTGTTTGGATGGAAGACGGTTGAAGGCAACAACAGAAACAGTGTAGTTAACAAATACGCAAACGCTCTGTGGTTTTGACATTATGTTAAACGCTTTTACCCAAGAGTAATTGCCCTAATCATCTTTATGGAGTTCAGATAGTTACTTTCTGAGGCATTCATCCTATAAACCTATAATTAAAGCACTTAGGCACTTGCACAGGTGCAATTTAGTGATGATACAATAAGGGCAACAATGAAGCTCATTTTTGTTCAAACGGTATTTTAAAGTAACTGAATTTCATAGCAAGGCATGCAATTAGATCTGTTACTGTAGGAGGAAGGTTATGAGGGTGCTGCCAGGTTGCAGTACACCGAATTCAATAATTTGAAGTTTCAGGTCATTGTTGGTTAATGAAAAACACAAATCCTGAACTCAACTGTAGCTTTTTCTTAACAACTCACTGCTCTTTATGATACATAATCCATCAAAAAACACCCACAGATGTGCTCTTTTGAAATTCCTGCATGGAAACGTCAAAATTTCAATGCTTTAGCATAAACAGCCTTACACAGAATTGTTCCTTTTTAATCCGTGTGAATGTCATCGTGAATGTTTCTCAGATTTAATATTTGGGCTTTGCTATTGGAGGCCACTAAGAAGGTATGGCTTTGTTGAAGAACAGTGACAACTTCATTGCTGTTTCTTAAGTAAAGACTGTGAAGTGTCTGTCATGCTGTTAGGATTTCAAATGACTTGCACTGTGTGCCTTGTGTTGGTTCTTAAACACCCGACCACCATTTTAATACAGGCTCCTAAGGAAGGGATTATTTTGCTTATGTTTTTTTTCCTAAGTGCTACATGGGTAACCTTGTCAGATACTTAGTCAAGAAGCAATGTGTAGCTATATAAAGCGTGCACACAACTGGTTTCTTGTGGAAGGCTTGTCCAGTCAGGTTTGCTGGAGAAATTTATGGCAAGTCAGTTGAACGGGTTAGTCTTCCTCTACCTCAAAATGCGAAAAATAGGTGGAGGCTTGCAGTTGTCTCTATCAAATGCACTTGTTTGGGTTTTGCACTGTATTTTTCCTAGAGTGCAATGGCCCCTAGGAAACAAGTGCTTTGAAACCATACAGCACCGCTAGGCATTTGACATAGAAATGAGCTGTTATATGATATGTTTTCCAGGGGTTGTACTGGCAGAGCTCTGCTCTAAACTTAGTCTCCTGACTGCAGGTGTACACTTCTGCAGTATCTGGGTATTGTTTAGCTGTGAAGTCGTACGTGGCTGTTTTGTGATGCTATGAGTTTGGCATATATGCTATGATAAATTTCATCAACTGTAAGTCTTATTAATCTAAGCTTTTTACAAGTACCTTGATTGTGCAAACAGTCTGAATTATTACCTGAAGCCTATATACTTTTAGTTTTTAGAAACAAATCAAGTGGAAAGCAATGTGGAAGAACTGTGGTGTTGCAACACAGCATGATGGAAAAGATGGAAAAAGGTGCTAGAGAATATTATTAGCCATAGAAATATGGAAGATGAATAACAATGTTTTTTCCTTAGCATGTTTTAAAGGACTGGAATGAAGGTTGTTATATGCATGACAAAAGAGTCAAGTGTATTTGATTAGTCTAAAATCAGCTTACCTTTCTAAAAGGTCAAAATTAAGAAAACAAGTTAAACTTGCAGAACAATAGCCTCTACACTAACAGTGTAAGAGATTAAATGCCTATGCTAAACCAATGTGGGAGAAAAGAAGTTAAAAAACCCAACCCATATAATCTCTGTATCTGGCCTTGAAGCAAACATACAGTGAGATATTTTTGATAGCAGAGGATTGATTACATTTCTGTTCTAACAGTGATGGTCACTCAGCATCTTTTACAAGTATCTGTTACCTGCATTAGGCTGGATAAATGTGTTTTCTTCTGGTGAGAGGGAGCAGTTGTTGGAGGTAGGCTGCCTGCTTTAGCATGTTGATGTATGTTAGAATGTGCAGAACAGGTGTTCCAGATGCAAGCTTAATCTAAAAATTCATGAGAGGACACACACGTAACACTTGGAAACGCAGGGGGCTGAAGAGAGCTATGTTGACATGGCTCAGGCAGTGCGTTTGAGAGTTTGGAGTGGTTGGAAAGGTGTTGGTTTGTGAGTGCAGTCCATCTTTACCAAGTTGGTAAATACATGAGCGAAGCTCAGTGTTTGGATGTTCCCACTGTTCTTTTTCTGCTGTGTGAAAGTTGTTTTCTAAAGGAAAGAGGCTGTTGCACATCTGAAGATTCTTATGAAAATTAGCCTTCCAAAAGTTCTCTAATGTTGTATAATTAACCACTTTTGGAAACAAGGCAAGACAGATTTTTGAATGTATAATTTACACTGATGTCACATAATCCATAATTCAGGAGATAAGGGATGGGGTTGTTTGTTCGGGATTGATTGTAATTGCAACCAGATTTATTAGGAAAAAAAAAGGGGGAAAGGGGGGAAAAGAAATTCTAATGGTAATCTTAACATAGGGGAAAAAAATAGACCATGTCACTAGTATGAAATTTGTGACATTTATGAATGTAAATGGACCAAATCTTAATGTTTAATTACAATATTCAGTAGTGACATCAATCAGCCTTTGACCTTCTCTTTTACTTCATGTTGATGAACTCTTTTCTGAAGATGTTTTATTTTTAGCCCCCCCCCCCCCCCAGCAGCTTCAAACAGCAGTTATTTGAAGGCAGGGGAAGGTGTTCCTGCTGGAGATGTCAGATCTCATGCACACCAACTCTGCAGAAAAGGGAATATTCACTGTTTGTTGTGGATCTTGTTACAAGCTGTGGAGGATGTATAACTAGAGGAGACAGGGTCAGCTGTGACAATGTGCTTGAGCCTCTTATACCCATTGTGCCAGGGAGTCCTTTAAAAGTAGTGTAATACAGATGGGAAATGAGTCTGGTTAGATACTGAAGGAAAGTTCGAACTGTGTCACTCATGGTTGAGAAGTTGTTTAATGACAGGTTTGATTATGGTTATGTACAGTGGTTTATAACAGAAGTACAGGACAAGAATAAACAGTTGGACTGTCATGCTGACTGCATTGAGAGCAGACAGACAAAGGGCTTTGCCCATTAAAAATGCTAATAAATCTTTCTGTGGCACACTGGAAGCCCCAGGGAAAGTACCAGGTAATGGGTAGAAGCCATTGGACTTTCTCAGTAATTGTTGCCTTCTGTGGGGCACAGATACTTTATTTTTCACTTCAGAAGAGAAGTGGATGGTTGACACAAAAGGGGCAGAGTCTTCTCGTTGACCTCCTGGTATGAATCAGACATGGGTGGCAGATCTGGGAGGAGAACTGATGACACTTGTATGGGAGATAAACTTCAGCTTTTGATGACCTGGGGAAAAATAGGAATAATTCTGTAGTTTCCTTCTTTTGGAGCCCTTGCTGAATCATTTTCTTCAAAAGACTTATGTGAACCATGATAAGGGTAAACTTGCCCCAGTGCTTACAAGGCAGAGATTTCTTTTGTGCTGTTTACAAACAACACAGGCTATGGGAGTGAGGGCACATTTTAGCATTCATCCCTTGATACTGTTGAATGGAGAAATGAGTTACGTGATGATGCCATGAAAATAGCCTTACCAAGATGGAGAAGTGGTGTGGTTTGGGTATTGGAGATTCAAACATTGAAGCAAAGATTCTTGAAATAAGGGGTTTGCTGTTAGACAAAAGAGCTTGTGAATTAGAGAAAAGGCTGATGGTCATCTCTGAATCTGAATCTTGTCCTCTTTTAAGGCTGTAATATTTAGAGTAGATTGCTTGCTTTCTCTTAATTGAAAGCTAGCCGCTGTTTGCAATGCTGAATTTAAGCCCTTGGAGATGTGCATTAGCAAGCAGTAGTACTCAAAAATACATGATGAGTGAATGTTGTATGGCTGCTTATTCAGCATATATGCCTGTGTGATGGCCATGCATGAAGTAGGATTTATGATAATGTACTTCACTTCAAGGGAAAATAGCCA
>JAVHNF010057814.1:0-17716 GCA_034783455.1 Micropsitta finschii
CAGAGGTCACTCCTTACCTAAACTATTCTGTGATTATCCTTAAATACTCCAACACCGCCCTCCCCCCCCCCCCCGGTTCTCATCCCCCGTTCCGGTGCCCCGGGGGTGGGATCACACACGGACACACACACATGCACACACACACATGCACACACGCACACACACACACACGCACACACGCACACACACATACACACGCACACACACACACGCACACACACATACACACGCACACACACACACGCACACACACACGCACACACGCACACACACACGCACACACACGCACACACGCACACACACACGCACACACACACACGCACACACACACGCTCACGCACACGCACACGCACACGCACACTTTGGAACGTTCTCCTTTTCTCGCCCCGTCTGTTTTTTGCGTTTTTAATATTTTGTTGTAATTTTCATTATGTACGGAAGGAGGGGGTCCCCAGTGGCCCCGCCTCCCCCCGTACACAGGTGTTCCCCCTGCCCCGGTGCGGTGCCAGCTCCGGGTCCCGACCCGTCCAATGCGCCGTTTCCCCCCAAGACCAAACCGCGCACCCGAAGGGGTGGCAGCGCCGGGGCAGGCGGGGAGCGGCCGCCGGAGAGCGGCTGCCAGCAGGGCTCTGCCCGCGGAGCTATGCCCGCGGAGCGGTAGAGTGAGCAGCCCTGCCGTCGGACACCGGTTGGTTTGCTTTGCAAAGCGAGGGGATACAGCGGGGCTCGGCTTTGTACCAAACAAAACTAATACAAACGTACAGCAGTTGCGTGAGTCACTTCGCCAAGGCCGTTCTCTGCAAGACGACTTTTAAGGCTTAAACAAAAGTTTCAAGGATAAAGGTGCGGAGAGGAGAAGTAAAATGCAAAGCTCTTGTGGCTCGGGGTCCGCAACCAGGCTCCCCTCTGCCGTGGCCAGCAGTCCCTCCTTCTGTCCCCCAAGCCAGCCATGCTTCCATCTCTCAGGGAAACAGCAATAGGGTGCAGTGCTTTTGGAGAGATGAATTTAATGGGGAGGACAAAAGTGCTACTTCTTCATATCCTGTGACCTCATGGTGAGAAATAGCTTGCAGGGTGTTTTGCTAATTAAACAGGATGGGTGAAGGGATGCTATGCATACCTGCCACCCAGGAGTTGCAGACCACTCTTGGCTTCAGCACAGCTCGTCAGATGTTCTACCCCTGGGTCTTTGCTCCAGCCCAGCCTTAAGAAAACACCAGCCAAAACCAGTGTGATGCTAAAACATCTCCAACAGACCCTCTCCAACAGTGAGGCTCTGCAGCATGATTCAGGAATCAAAATAAGGGTCTGTACCCCTGTGGCTACACTGGCCCATTCTGGTGATGCTCCTAGGGTGTATCTAATCCAAAAATAGTAATCCTTGATTTCTTGATGTGACGTAGAGGGGACTTTTTTCTACCTGCATGGGTATTCAAGGAGCAGTAAGGCTCCACTGCATTGGAAGAGGGATATCTTTCCTGGGGATCGGTTGCAATGGCAGCAGGTTGACAGAGTGAGCCCTGCTGCAGCATCAGAGGCAGCTGGGCTGAAATTCCTGGAAGTGACATGAAGGAGGCTGCAAGTGCTTTGCATTTTTGACAATTCCACTCAAGCATACATTAGTCGTAGCACCCAAATTCAGTGGCTTTTGAGACATTTTTGGCCTTGCCATAGACCTGGAAGGGAAAACTGTGAGCAGCCGCATGGCTCCTCTGAAGGGTTTGGTGCAGGTGGGAGCGTTTTGCTTGGCGGGTTCCTGGGAAGCCCAGTCTAAACATGGTTGTGTGCGTGATCATCTGCTCAGCTCAAGCCATGGTGCTTGTCTTCGGTGCCTGCAAAGCTGTTCTGGCTGGCACAGGGGCTTCCTTTGTGCCTGTCACCTGCCAAAAGTGAGAGTAAAACACAACTGATTTCAGGCGTCGTGGCTTGTTTGGCACAGGTGTCATCAAGAACGCAGCAGACAGATGCTGGGTCAGTGCCACTGTGACCTACATGTTACAGGCAGCTGAGGGGAGATGTTAAATTCTTTTTTACCAAAACTTTCTGGACCTCAGTGGAAAGCAATAGAGGTCCTACTGAGGTAAGGCTTGAGAGAGTGAATGCCAGAATAAATGGGAATGGGCAATTGAGCAGCCCTGTTCTTGATGATCAGGCAAGTCCCTTTATGCCAGGCTGGGCTCTGCTTACATTGGTTTTGCTGGGAGCAGGACTAGAGCCGTGTTATCAGGCCCACCACTTGCACAGCTGGCTCCTGGGCAATTAGAAACATAAAATCATAGGATGGTTTGGGTTGGAAGGGACCTTAAAGATCATCTCGTTCCAACCCCCCTGCCGTGGGCAGGGACACCTTCCACTAGACCAGGTTGCTCAAAGCCCCATCCTACCTGGCCTTGAACACTGCCAGGGACAAGGCAGCCACAACTCTGGGCAACCTGTTCCAGTGCTTCACCACCTTCACAGTAAAGAACTTCTTTCTAATATCTACCCTAAATCCCCCCATTTAAATTAGGGTTTACAATTTGATACTGTGTGGAAAAGAAAAAAAGAATTAATTCTAAGTAGGAAGGTGTGCTTTAGAGCTGAGTACAGTTGTTTCACTTTCGAGGAGGGGGAAAGAAGTTTACTTGAGTTTATTTTTTCTGGGCTTGCTGAACTTTATTTAATAACTCTTCTTTTTTTCTTTTTTTTTTTGGACAAGGTGCACAGGTTTTGGTCAGGCAGGTAGGTATCACTGGCACAGTTAAGCGTGTTGCAGGCTAACAACACATCAGAAAGCAGAGCTAAAGTTGTCTCTGATGAGACATGATGGGCGGTTCTTTCTCCATGCCCAACGGAGCAAGGAGCCCCTGGCAGGGCTTGCCTTGTGCTTCACCGGAGGCTCCTCCAAGTGCCTGCTGAAGGGGAGGGGAGGAGGAGGCTGCCCCTGCTCTGCCTGCACTGCTGCCCACACTCTGCCCAGCCCAGTCTCCACTCTTAGCAGGTCTTTCCCCATCCCAAGCTTGTACAAGCTGATAACTGCACCCATCTCTGCATGTTTCACAGTTGAAGTCAGGTCAGTCAGTTGTGCAGGGATGTTAGAGCACTGGCTCCTTATTAGCCCCATTTCATTATTGGAACCATTAATAAAGTTAGAACTGCGAGGTCCAAATTCTGCTTCAACCTATACATTCTGCTCACACTTGTAGATAATTACACTAAAGTTAAATAAGTTTATATGTTGAAAAGTGACTGCCAAAATTACTATTGTCCCAGTGATATATGAAGGCAAATCTCAATTAAGAACTAAACTGATAGATTTTCTTATTTTCACTTCTGCAAGCTGAATCTAGCTTTAATATCAAAGTGTGAAAGAACCTGTCTACACACACGTCTATGCTGTCTCAGAGCTTCCATGAAATGGTTGTAGGACCAGCAGCTGAACATTATAGCTTTCTGCACTCCTTGCACTCGTTACAAACAAAAATAGAAACCTAGTCACTGACTCCCTTCTGGAATACCAACAGTGTTCCACCCAGCCCTTTGCATGCCCTCCTTTTTGGCCACATCTGAGATGCCAGCCCTCGCCAAATCAGCTGGGAATGTAAATTGTCCCAGTTATTTATTCTGAAAGGTAAACCTCCCAGAAGATGCAGAGTTTGCAAATGTATTTTCTAAGAGCTACCATGGTAATCTTTTATTTACAGTATAAATAGGCCACAATGTATCCTGCTATGAAAGCATGGTTTCCTGCTGTACTGAGGTAAGTATCACTTCTCATTTGCTAGAGTCAGATTAGCAGAAGGAGGTCCCCAGTACAATAAGTTAACAAGTGCATTCAGAGAAACACAATCAGCTCACAAATGTTCTATAGCATAAAGTTATCTAAAAAAAAAAAAAAAAAAAAAAGGTACTGTACATTGGTGAATTCTGCCCCTAAGAGAGTTTCCTCTCTGCTGTCTCCCATTACAAGAGGTCTCCTTACTCATTCATTTGCCAGTGGCTGTCAATCTGCTCAAGAGCTGCCTTATTTTTGCCATCAACATCTCTCTGAAGTGGTCTCCCATTAAGAAATAGAAAACAGGATTAATGGCACTATTTAAAAATGCAATAGGTCTTGTGATGACATAAACGGCATTGATGACGCCCTGTGTGCACACAGAGACATTCAAGGCTGGTATTCGGGAAGCAAGTCGGACATTGCGCATTACATGATAGGGAGTAAAGAGCAATGAGAAGATAACCACTGTGAGGATGACTAAAGTGAGAGGTTTTTCAAGTGTCAGGAGGGAACTGAGTTGCTCGCTCCTGTTTTTAAGAAAAAGAACCATCTTCACATAGAAGCAGCACATGATCAAGAGAGGGATAAGGAATCCAAAGACAGTCAGAAACATGCTATAGATGAGGCTTTTCACAGGATCTCCAGAGCTTGCATAATCAAGACACTTGTAATTATTGGCAGATGTTGTAGCCTCCAGGAAATACATCAGCGGCAGCAGTTCCAGTATCACCCCGATCCATATGGCAGCGGACACAATATGTGCCATTTTCCTCTTCTGTAGATAATGTTCTCTGAAAGGGTATTTTATCAGCATGTATCGGTCAATACTGATAAGAGTGAGGAAAAGGATGCTGCTGTACAGGTTTGCATGCAATAGGAATCTGTTGCTGTGGCACAAGATGCTGTCCTTTATCCACTGATCTCTGGAGTAGCTGTTCACAAGAACTGGAAGAGTACACAGAAATAATAAATCTGATAATGATAAATTGAACAGGTAGATGTTGCCACTTTTCCATTTTTTCAGGCAGAAAATATAGCCGAACACAACAACAGTGTTTCCAATGAAGCCTAAAATGAACTCAAGGCTGTACATGGTAGAAAGATAATACTTTTCTAGGACTCTGTTTGTCATCAAACAGTCACTTGTCTTGTTCATAGCCTGGAAAGTCAAAAGGGAAAAAACAAAACAATCATCAGAAATTAGTAAAAGATCATTGCATAGTTATTTTTATATTGTTGCTGTAATAGGTGAAGATAGCATACTGTTTCCTTGCAGCTTATATGGTAAGTAGATACTTGAACTTGATCAATATCTGTTCTGCACACAAGATTTCTATTTTCAGCAACTGATGAGAGTTACAAAGCAAGGTGAAAACCTGCCCAAGCAAAACCCTGTGTGGGAAGTTTGAAGTAAGAGCATCACATGAAGGCATCTGCCACAACATACCAACTACCACTTGGCCAAGTCCTCAGCAGTAGCAGAAGCTAGGAAAGTGAAACTCTCACCACTTGCCACAAAGTATGTACCAGACCATTTCTGCTCTGAGTCATTAAGTCACTTTGTGACTATAAGCAATACAAGTCCTTTCACAGCCCTTGCTGGAAGTCATCTGCCTCTCTGTTACTCAACTCTGGTCCTGTGGTCTTCTCTTATCACTCTTATCACTAAAGCAGAAGTCCACTTTCAAAACTGATAAAGAATGAACTCATAAGCAGCAAAACAGCCACACTCTGAAGAGCATTAGCCGTAATTCATTAGGAAGTCAGGAGAGAATGTGTTTAGCAAATTACAGAAGCATTCATCAAGCACTTTGTGCAGCTTTGCTGGTATACAGTACCAGCAATTGCACAGAAAGCACCCAGGATGAAGCGCGTACCCTGTGTGTGCATCACAGCAGACCACTTCCAAGCCATTCCTGCAGACACAGGACATTTCTGCTCCTGGGGTTTTACAAGTCTCTTGTTTTCTACAAAATGCCTTTCGGGAAGGGAAGGTTCAGTTATGACTGAATCCTTGTTGATCTGAAAGCAACTGTAGTCAAGGGGACAGCACAGCCAAGCTCAGGATAAAAAGTCTTTGAAGCCAAATTCACAAACTTTAAGCCACTTATGTTATGAGCTTCCTATGCAATGAGAGCACCATGCATGATTTCTTGAATCACACAGCTCATCCCCTTCTGCTAAGCCCTCAGCCTTTGTATGGTGGAGTGCCCCAAGCCAACCCACAGAGCAGCCAGAGGAGGAGAAACTGTTCCCTGCAGGGACAATGCTGAGCGCCGGGCTGGCAAATGCGTGGCTGTTTGCAGATGGGAAAGCTGCCGGCCGGGCTGCCAGCACCACGGCCACCCCTCCTGCGCTACTATTTTGTTTTCTTTTGGGCTTCAGACAAAGAGCTCCTCCTCCCAGCTTGGAAATGAGTAGTGCAATCAGTATTCTTTAAGAAGGAAAGCTTTCTAGGAAGCTGCACCAAGTGTGAGTTTGCCTGAGGACAAGTTTTGCTTTCTTTCTAAAGGCTGGTTAAAAAAAATGCTTTCATGCTACAGGGAAAGAAACAGAGTAAGAAATCAAGTGCTCCCTCCTCTGCCTTCTCAGGCAAAGACACTGGCACCCACCTGCAGGGGAAATGCAAAATAAAGCAAGCTTTTAGTGTCAGCCTTTGGTGAAAATATTAGCAAAACAATTAGAACGTAGTGGGAAAGAAAATGTTAGAAAAATGGGGTATAGATTAAAACTGAAATCAAGCTAAGTGTAAGCTCTGACACAGCAGCAACATAACTGCCACAAAATCTACCAAAGACAGCCTCCACAAATCATGTAATTGTTTAAAGTATTTTCAAAGTTGTTCTGATGTCTATAATTTGTTAACAAGTCTCTGCTCTCAAAGCACTATATTTTATTTTAAAGGTAGACCATGAGACAGAATAAAGTACAGCATGTATAAAACTTCATAAAGTTACATCCACCAAATACCTACACTTACACCATGTACCAGAGGAGACAAAAAGGATATAGCCGTGCAGGCTCACTCTGGTCAGATAAGCTCACAAGCAGCACATAGCCTAACCCTGGCTGCTTAGGCTCTTGAGAGGAAACTCATTATTTTAGCAAGATTTTAGTTCTAGAAAACACAGCCCTAACATTAGCACTTCAAATACAAATAATATAAAATTACTGTATTGACAGATACATTGACTTAGATAGTTGTTGGAAAAAGACTGATAAATCAATTTTAAAGAAAGCGGTCAGGGTAAAACAATTAAAGGGCTCATTCAAAATGGTCCTGCTAGAGGAACAGCGGATTCTTCTTGAGAAGCTGCTGTCTAAGAGCCTGCTCCCAGGCACAAAGACACCTTACCATCCCCAGGGTTGGGCGCTGGCTCTCCATCAGCACTCCTCGGACATGCCTTGGCTAGAACAAGGCTGGCATCCCTGGAGCACAGCACAGCATTGCCGTCTAACCTAGTTTGCATATGATTCAATCATTAATGAGTCAAGGCAGAGGAGCGATTTGTTTGGCTAAGCAGAACACAGAGGCAGTTTTTGTGGGAGGAAGGTACTGCAAAATATATATGCTGAGTCAAGGAGAGAAGCAAACAAACACTTCCCCTTTGCAGAGACCTGTTTGGAAACTGCTTGGGGAGAATGGGTGGACGCTGCAGCTCTGTGCTGGGAGTATCTGCAGAACCTTGGGTTCTGGTCAGCGATTTCTCATGAAACACTTGGGTCTGGACAACACACAGATTTCTCAGCAAGCCCTGGGCCAGCAGCCAGAGACCCCCAGCTCCCACCCTTCCAAACCAGTGGGGTGCAAAGCCCTTACCTTGTGGGGGCTACAGCAGCAATCAAGGCAGGTATCTTCCCAGAGGTGTGAGGAGGGAGCAGGCACTGTCCTCCATCCCATGGTTTGAGATATTCCCAGAGGCTTCAGGAGGGCAAAGATGGTGGCTCACTCCTGATTATATCCAGTCTTCTTCAACCACAGAAGAGTCTCTCCTATTAGTTTCAGAGTACAACAGACGCAGCTACTCAGTGATGTTCTATAGTTAGCAAATCAATTAAATCAACGTATTAAATACATTAAAGCAGAGCGATAAAGAGCAGCAGTTACTTTTCATATTAACATCTTAACACTTCAAAGATGCTGTTTTATTCATCATTGCTATGTAATATTATCATGTTTTAACTTGAGATGCTGCTATTGCAAAATGACTCTTTTCCACTGCAACTGATTCACCTGAATCAGCTTACATCAGCTTAAAAATTGCTTCTTGGTTTCAAATTATACAGTGGTATTTTTATGCACAGTTTTGGTTGTATTTTTACCTGGACTACTGTCTTCCACTGTTCAGAAGCCACAGGGAGCTCCATAAAGGATCAGGTATCAGCTTCTTGAGGCAAGGCATGCCCAGTCTGGGGATCCTGAAAGTGCCAACTGTTGCACAAGAAAATGAGGGTGCTGCAGTTTTCTTGTATAGAAACAAGCAGGTGAGCAATCTCAGCAGTGTTTTGAGTGGAACACGAGTTGATGGCTGTATGGCTGACACACACAAGATGTTCCCCATCTGGGATTTCCACTGCTACAGGGCAGGTTTGAGTCCAGGGCTGATTTTTAAAGAAAATCATGCACTGTGCAATGTAAGCTTTCATATACTTCAAATTAATATTTATTGCTGTGCAGAAGCTTGCTCTAAGTGAGGCTGCAAGCCAAAAAGCTGCTGTGTGACCTGTCCGTATACGTTATGACTGATGACAAAACGATCAGTCCTTCTTTCCTGGATCATGTAAGGAACAGAGCCCTTTTCAGCCTGCTGCAGGAAAAACGATTCACTCTGGATGTAGGCTATGGGGCTGTATTTACAGTTGCTAGGCCTACTTTGCAGGAAAAATAAAATGCCAGCATTTGGGGTTCTCGTCAGTTGCCATTTCAGTAAAGAAGCCCAACCTGTTTAATTCACCCATTAATGGCAGCTCACTCAGAATCACCAGCAGACACCAAACCAGCTACTGCTGCACCTGAGCAGATGGCCGTGCATTTGCAACACACACACGTATGCTGACATCTAATTGCTTCATCTGATCCCAGCAAAACCAGACCAATTGTGCAGTAGTTAGATCGCATGTGGCATCTGGAACACACAGGCAGTGCCAGCGCTGCTGCGAGCTGGTGAGTGGCTCCTGGCAACACCGTACGTTATAGCACCCATTCATCACTGCATCCCTCACAGGGGACAAACAAACTGGAGATAAGTTATGATGTTTTGAGCACATCTAAAAAAGCCATCCCCTGCTGGGTTAGCCCTTTGTACAGCTTGTGCACTTCAGGGCAAGGCTTCCTCAGGCAGAAGAGGAGCTACAGGGATTGCAGTAGAAGCCCTGGTGACAGCAGATGACAAGCCAGAATTGGCACGCCTCATTTTTAAAGCATGTATAAAAGAGGAAGAAGCTACAGGTCATATGTAGATGGCTGCAGAAAAATTATCATGAGCTATAAAAAAGCTAAATAAAATAAACTGCTAAATGACACATTGGCGTTCAGTCCCACAGATTTTGACAATAATCAGCACAAGTGTGTATTCAGTACCTTGCCTTGGTGAATTATACGGGAGAGCAGTTTCTGAATTTTACCAGCCCAACAAAATTAAAATTTTAAAAAGATAAATTAGAAAACAAACAGATGTTGAAACTGCTCATTAGTTTAGAAGTGCTGTGGGCCATGTGAATGCTTCCCATGGAGCAGCAGCCTGGTTTTACAAGAGCTAGGAGCTACCATCATTCTGTCCTGTCATGGTAACGGCAGGATGAAATGGGAAGGAGTAGCTGCCACCTGCTCAGAGCTGCAGGTTTTGCTACACAACCATCACCCTCTGACAGCTAAACTCAACTAAAGGTATGAAATCAGAAAGAGGGATAGATAGGGGTTTCCATTGTGCTCAAAATAAGCCTTCTAGGTCTGCATATCTTTTGTGCCAGCTTCTGGAGGGATTTCAGTTTCTTTACTAGGATCAGCAGTAACTTGGCTTGAATTTTAACAGGGCGATCATCTCCATGTCTGTTTACAGTTGGGGGACAGCTATCAAGGTACATAAAGCTATATGGAAACTGGGAGCAGCAACTACTTAATTTTTGCTTCGATATTGTGATACAAGCCATAAAAAAAATCCAAAATGGAATAACATTAACACTGTATTGTAAAGAACCCGTTGCACAGTACATGACTGGTGATGGAAGGAGCAGGTTTTATGGGTTATGAAATGACAGGAAACAATTTAATACATATGTGCAGAAAGCTCACAGCAAATAAGAGACTAAAATGAGACTTCCTTAAATGGCTAAGGGTGCATTAAAAGAGTCTACGAATGCACTGAAGGCTGGTCAAGCAGGTTCTGCCTAGGTGCAAGCTGCAGCATATGGTGGAGAGCCCCCATTCAGCAGCGAGCACACTGATAGAGCCAGCAGGGACAGAAGCAGCAGGAGGTGGTCTTGGCCACTGTGCACAATTTGTTGATTCTGGGTCCATGTCCATAGTGACTTGGCAGGAGGGAAATTCACCTCAGAACTGGGAACCCTCATCCCTACAGCACCCCAATAACAGTCTCTTTTCTTACAGTCAGCTAGTCTTTCAAGGAACATAGCCAGTATAAATATTTCCACTGAGAAACAGCCTAATGCAACTACTGTCCATTCAAAAAAAACCCAGTCCCTAACGATGACAGAACTTCTTCACACCACTTTGGTAGATATCTATAGTATTTCTCAGGCAAACTGTCAAAATGGTGGTACCCATAATTAAGCCTGCAGCTCCCAGACTATTTGAAGCAAGTTTGCAAAAACTGTGCATTTACAGTGGGAAACAAAGACAGGCTCTGGTTGTAAATTAATGTCATACTGTTAAATTCATTGGGTTCTTTAACAAGCTTTAAAGAAGCAAGGCTTTAAAGAAGAAATGCAACTGGAGTCAGACACGTTTGTTGTCATTAAATACCCATTAGTCAGTTTACATTAGACTGAGACCTATTAAATGAGTCATGCCTATTTAACCGTTTATTATGATGTATTTACATTTGACTGATTAGAATCAGTCATTAAGGTTGACCTTGAGTGAAATGCTGTGCCTTTCCTGCAGAGTCTACAGGGTTATCCCCTTTAGGGATAAACAGGGGATGTTTATCCCCACTCAGTATTCATCCCTGTGAGCAAAATAGAACATGAGAATATTCTTTTAAGTTTTGATTTGTTACTAGGTGAAATTAATACCTTGCCCTGGCCATTATGAACCGGTAGGAGAGAACTCTGCGATGACAACTGCAGTGCAAACGGGTCAGCAGCACTTGCTGCTGCTTTACACAAGCCAGTGTTGGGCAAAGGCTTTACCACTGGTCACTCTAAATGTGATAGCTTAACGCTGTTTCTACCCCTGGTACAAAGAAGGGATAGAATTAAATGTTTACTTTTGTCTGTCCAGGACTTGTTCATATTAACCCAGCAGTACCTGGTTTCCCTGTGCTCCAGAATAGGTGTGACCTGTTTCTCCTCTGCTTCAGTCCCCGGGCCAAAGTCATTCTGTTTGCAGTGGGATGCTCCTTCACCAGCTCCCCGCCAGAAAAATGCATCTGTGCTCTTTATGCTTTTAGCTTACTGTGAGGAAGTGGTCACAGCAGTTCCTTCCCCATTAATTAGGGGATATTGGTAGGGTGCTCACCAGCTCCTAAAATTACTACAATTCAGGGTGTTGGAGAAGCAAATGGCAGGCTTGAAGAGTCAGAAAAGAATTGCAGCATCACAGTGATTAGGAGCCTGATGGAGGAGAGAGAGGTTGTGCTAAGGGGGATGTGGAGACAGAGGGAGGGAGAAGGGCTGAGCACCTCTGAGTATGTCAGCCCCGCAGGCCAGCACTTGCACCACCCTCAGCTGAGCTGGGTGCTGCTGAGGAAGAGATCTGGCTTTTAGGAACTGCTGTGTGCAAACAAGAAGTATGTATAAAGAGCAGTCAAACCGCAAATGAATCAGCTCCCACCTGTGTGTGGTCTGCGCACAATTCTGCTTTTATGATGGCAGCATCTGAGCAAGCCTGCAGTGTAACGGCTGCACGCAGGGTGTTATTTGTATAAAGTGTCTCCATAATACACATCTCACAGACAAGTGCTCCCCTTAGCACTTTTGCCATCTGTTCTTTGGAGTTGTACTAATTATATGCAGGGCCTGAAAATGAAGAAAGACATGAAATTGCTTCAATTATTCAATTTTTTCCTAGGAGGAATAGATCTTCATTAATATTGTATGTTTCAGTAAGTCCAATACATAAATTTCTCTTGCTCACCCAGAGCTATAAAGTCCTTTTTTCAACCCAAACCTTCCAGGAAGAGGAGGAAGGAGCCTTCACTGCTCTCAGCTGCTGCATGAAAACTTCACCCCAGCGCCTTCCTTCTCCTGCTCTCAAAAGACCAGCTAACCTTCCACTAGACTTGGATGCTGAAAGACCCATCCAACCTGACCTTGAACGCTTGCCATGATGGGGCATCCACAAAACAATATACATAAAATATATCAGTTTCTTATAAGTGGGCTGGTTTTTTTTTTTAAATAAAATAGAACTAGCAGCAGAGGCCTGGTGAATAAGCCCATTAGAAGTAGTAGTTAAATACAAGGTCATGGTACACATCAGTAGAAGTCTGAATGCCACCATGATTATTTTTAAATGGGAGAAATAAGCATGGTCCAGCTACTAAAAATACCATCCCCCTTCATTATGATGTACTATAATGTTGGCAAATATTAACCCCATTAATATCCAGGATATAAAAAAAGCTATTCTAGCTTTTCTCTGAAGACAAGGCCAACAAATCAGCTAATATTTAAGCATTACAGAAGCTGCTTTAAAATTCCACATGTAGCTAATAAATAACACTGGCTTCTCATTTACTAGCTTTTAAATATTCTTTTCATTCAGGCAGCTACTGTTGCAGTGAAGGATAAAAAAAGGCTGAATAAATGGGAACATTTATTCTTCCACACTGCATTAAAGCTTCAAATAACTGGTGACAGAGCAATAAAGACATCAGCCTCCAAAGACATGCCTGTGCTGCTGGCCTGTGTTTGGCAACTCAAGCACGTAGGCAGGGGCAAGTCAGTGTGGCAGGGCCAGGCATAAGTCTGTCTGCATAGTGTCTCGGGGCATATGGGCACTCTTCACAGGTAACTAATAACTAACTCCATCTCAGCACTTTCTAGTCACAATTAGTGGATTTGTGTCAACTATACCCAACAATTGAGGTCGAAACGAGGGTGTTAAATGCAGCTTTTTGGGTTTGGGATCTTTTGTTCAGCTTTGCTGATGATGGGTCTACTGGGATAGCTCAGCCACGATGGGGACCCACACACCTCTGCCCTGATGACCTCCAGATCCTGCCAGGCCCAGTACCCTCTGCCCGTGTGGGTAGGCACTGTGGTGATAGGAAGGTCTCACCACACAGCACATCACTGGGGCCAAGGCCAGGAATGGAGGGTCCCTGCAGGCCTCCGCAGAGGGCATCTGCTCTGGCATAATAGGGTTCACCAACACTGGGGACACGAAAGCTACAGAGTCAGGGAAAGAGGGCAGGTCACGCTCATCTAACCTGAAACATGCTCCCCCTTGGGAAGTGTGCAGCAAAGCACAAGTATTTCAAAGAAAAATATTTCAAAAATTTCTTGTAATTATTATAGTTAAAATATTCTTAATGTAATTTCAGTGGTTTTACATTATTTGTCCCAGTTTAACATCCCTGTGGATATTGCATAGATTCATTTTGTTTCTGAGCACAGTTTTTTTAAACCTTGATTATTTTGAGGCCAGAGACTCAGCAAAGCTCTCTTAGTCACACAAGCTGGCACCTGTAATTACATTTCCTTCCAGAAAGCTTATCAATAAAGAATACCCGAATTAAAGTATCTCTCCACAGCAGTTTCTGCTGTTGCCGAAACAGTTGGGTGTCCTGTGCAACACACCTGGCACCAGACAAGCAATACCAGGCAGCTCTGGATTCTCCTTGCTGGTACTGCAGGTCTGAGATGTGCTGTCCTCTGCTTGGGGGGTTCAACCTGGGGCTCCTCTCTAACCTCAGTGCAAAACCCAAAATAAAACAGCTTTAGGAGTTAACTTTTAAAGGGAGACTTTGAAATTGCTTCTGTGGTTAATGAAAATAATGAATGTGTTGAGCAGCACCAATGTGATTGGGCCTTAAACTGAATTTGACAATCCAGAAATTAATCAACAGTTCCAAAAAATACTAGAAAAATCAAAAGTACAGTACTTCATCAAAAAGTTAAGAACTCTTGACAAACTGTTAAAGGGGGAAACCCTGATAGGTAAGGATGATTTATTTCCCCCTCTACTCACTTGCAAGCGTGAATTTCATTTTCTCTGTATACACCTACCACTGTATCATGTTTTATACAGGTGACAGGGGAACTGGAGGGTCTAAAACCAGCCACCCAGTGTGCTTGGGCACCAGAGGGTTTGATTTCTGCATCTGGAGCTGCCTCCTCTGCAAACTCCAAATGAGAACAGGCTGTGCCTCCCAAGAAGGAAAGAAAGAGAGGAGCTGCCTGTGAGAGGCTGATGCTGCACCCAAGTACACACTGGCAGGGCAAGGCTTAGCCCTGGGACCTTCAGCAAAGGACTGGTGCAGGCAGGGCAGGTGAGCACTGTGTGCCGGGCAGGAGGAACGTGAGCCCTGAGAAGGTTTGGCAGGAGGGGTTCAGTGGTGGCAGGGCAGACCTGAAGCGTGCCGGCTGGTGCAGCCTCCCCCAGAGCTGCTGGCTAAGCCACACCACATGATGGCAAGGCTGAGCTTTGTTTTTTACTATCAAACACCAAATTTAATTCCAGTCTCTACTGGGAGACAGAACAAAGCTTTCCCTTGGGGTGGCTTTTTCTGTTTTCTGCTCTGGATAAACATGTTCCTTACTGCATTTTCAGCCTCTCCTGCAAGTTTTCACTGTCTCATTTTGTGCCTAACCAAGCATTTCCAACTCAAATAGTCTATTTGAGGAACCTGATCAAAAGCATGTACAGTCTAATCAATTGTGAATCCATATTAAGGTGCTGATGGTTAGAAGACATTTACTTCTTGTTCCAAGCAGAGTCCTATAAAAACATGCAGGGGCAGGGTGGTAGTGCTGTTAACATTTTCATTTAGAACAAATTTTTCTACAACCTTACACGTATAAACTTTTCTAAATGTAAGAAAGTTCATTTTTAGAGATGTCTTTTCACCCTGTTTCTCTCACTGTCAGCATCTTCACTGCTTTATCTCCTCAATACCTGCCTGCTAGGTCAGATTCTCCACCAGTTTAAGCATCTACCCTTAAAATGTGGCTTCACCTCCTCCTTCACTGCCTCGCCAGGCTCCCTTTTGGCCAACAACCATCCCACCAGCAAGCCTAGCTCCCTGCTAAGCCCTCAATGCCATCCATGAGCACATGTCTGAAGAAACGAAGGAAATGCCAGGACCCACGTCCAAAGCCCTCTGCCAGGCTCTGCCAGGAGCTGCACACACCCTCAGCGCTACGCCTGCATCAGGGGAGGGCAGGAAGGGCCAACAGCCCTGCTCGAGGTGCGAAGGCAGCAGCTAGCAGTGCCCCTGATGGCCACCCTGCTGCCCTCACAGTGGTAGGTGCTCCCCATGTCCCTGCGGTACCCAGTGCCTGAGCTGCAACAGAGGAAACGCCATGAAGGTGGCAGCACGGACAACAAGGAGGGTGTCCCAGGTTTGTACCCACTGGGCTGGCTTCCTGACAAAGGTAGGCAAAGCGTCGCCTGCACGGGGTGTGGTGGATCCCACACAGGCTCCCACCATACTTTTAGGCCATCTGGGCTGCTTGACCAGCTCATGCCCAGCTCTTCAGTCTGCTGGAACAAACACCCTCTTGCTTGTCACCAACCAAGTGATGGGCGAGCTTTCCCCAGCACTTCAGGCCAAGTACCTTTCCATCAGCGATGTCCCGGACTGCAGGGAAGGAAAACAATCAAAGACAACGTCAGTGACAGAAGCGTAACCCACTGAGAGATGCCTGCTTTTATATCTCAGCTTTGTGCATGTACCCCTCTGACAAAGTAACTGTCCTCTCTAAATGTTCTCTTACAGTTTTTCCTGCCATTTATATGGAAAGAAGAATAAAGCTGCCTGTAAGACCCAGAGAAAGGATCAATTATAGCAATTAATGGCCAACTTGGTTCATTCCACTAGCACTTATAGCATTGAAAATACCCTACACCCAGGGAACGTTTCTGAGAATATGACCCTAATACTGTATAGAAGGTCAAAACAAAGGAGTTACTGAGGCAAAATCCCAAGCCCCCACTTCATTAGGCATACTGAGATGCTGTTAATTAATTCCAAATGAGGGAGAAATAAAACTCCAGTTGAGGTGTCTGCTGCCAGCAGATGAGAGCCCAGTCCTGTGGGAAAAAGGTGGTAAGGCATCATCAGAAATAACTTCCCAAACATGCTGGGAGCTTGCACAATCATGGACACATCCCAGGGATGTGCAAACACATTGCACTGCTATGCATGGGGTTATACAAATTGCTTTTTAATCCCATGGTACATTTTATGCTTGGTATGCTGGCAGTAAGACACTCACTGCTTCAAGGGTGGATTTAGAAGCAGAGAAGCATAACACTCCTGCTGCAATAGCAAACCCCAGTGCAGCCCTCCCTGCAAGCTAGGCTCAGCTCCTCACCAGTCTCCATCCTGATAGCAACTTCCAGGATCCTTTTGTTGATAGAAGACACCTACTCACTACTTCTGTTCCTTTCAGCAACCACAGTCAAGCATTGCTTAGTATTTACATCAACAGTAATAGCAGAAGTAAAACATCTCCCTGTGTTTGGTCTTTGTTGTTTGCAATGGCTGTTTTATATACTGAAGCCAGTATATTACTCCTTTCCAATAAACAGGGTAACTGAGTGATTTCAATGCAATATACTTTTTGTCAAAGACAAGTTTAATTTTTATATTCAACATAAAGATTAAGAAGAAAAACATAGTGATTTCTCCATGCACATTCTACCTAAACAGGCTGCAAGCACACTCAGAAAAAAACTCCAGTTATTAAAGATTCGGTATCTTTTATGCAAAATTAAAAAGCAGGATGTTAGATGTGCATGTTTGTGGTGTGCTGTGATCAGTTTAAACAACCAATAACCAACCGACGTGTGCATTCATCAAACTCAAATTTAGGGTTTATATTTAATACAGAAAAGATTTATATAGAGGACATTGTTTCAAGACTGACAACTGAATTGTGTTTCTTTTCTAAGCCTATAAAGCTAAGCTAATTTTATTTTTAAAAATTCACATGTAAAACATGATAAACAATTTTAAGGATAATTAGAACACATAATACATAAATTATCAAATAAGTAGAGCGTAAGACACACAGCAGTGCTATAGCAAGGCTAGGACCTTCACAGTCTCTCTTCATCTTATAAATATCCAGTGCTGTTTTGTTTCACTACTTCCTTCTAGTACAGGAATTAAAGAAAGTGATTACCTACCAAGACAGACAGATGCTTGTTTTTTTTAAAAAAACTCAAACAAAACCAATCAAAACAAACCACACCACAGAACAACAACAAAAAAACTCCCAAACATTTGCCCTGCTATAGCCATCCCTCTCAGTTTTCAAGCAAGCACTTCCCTTGAGCAGTGCAGGAGGAAGACAACAGCACAAACCTAGCGGCTGCCTGCAATGGACAGGGTTCCACAAGCTGCCTTGTACTTTGTGAAGTCAGGTCCCTGCACTTGGGCTCACCGCATCACCCAGTGGCAGCAGTGGGGCCTCAGCATCCCACAGGACCAGAGAGCGTGCTGAAGGGCACAGGGAGCAAGTGGCCACCAAGCACCCAGGACAGAAAGTGAAGCTGCCTACACCTGAGGCTGTACTCTGTGTGCGTGCGCAGAGTAGCATCTGCTC
>JAVHNF010057827.1:18461-31112 GCA_034783455.1 Micropsitta finschii
CATTTGAAAGGTTTGTTTTCAAATGTTTAAAAATACATTGAAACAGCAAAGTAGACATTGTGGGAACTTAAGTAGCTGTTCTCCTGAGCACTAGACATGAGAGACATGGAGAAACTGAGTGATGGGTAGGGAGATATTCAGAGGATCCCCTGGGGAAAACTTTACTGAGGACAATCAAAATAAAAATCCCAGATGTGCATTTAAGAGCCATTTTGGATTCACTTGGAAGGATGGTTGCATCACTGACTCTTGACTCATAATATCGTTTGGGAACATTTTCTTGGAAGTAGACAGGACAGTGTTGGACCTGTCATTGTGAAGATTTTGGGATCCTTAAGGAGACCTTACAATCGCCTGCTGCAAGAAAAGCAGATGGGATCTGTGTCCAGTAAGTGCTATGTCTTGCAAGTAGCTTGGGATTCAGAATGTTGTATAAGATCTGTTATCTACAGTGCAAATGTAGACCATGTAACTGTGGTTTCCTTTGGGATGAGAAGCACTAAGTACTTGCAAGTTCTTGTGACTGTTGTGAATATGAATGAATCCTCTGGGTGGCCTTTTAATAATATAACTGTTGTAGAAATAGATATTTTTTCTCTACTCTTTTGAGATTAATAGGGATATTTCCTGCAAGACTGCAGAGGAAAATTGTAGGCCCAAGCCCAGAATGGAGCTTTCCTAGGTTCATCTGGCATTAAACGGTACAGACAGAGGACGGATAGTAAATTAGTTCTGCAAACCAATCCTAGAATATGCACAGAAGAAAATATCCTGAAAAGATAACCAAGAAAAGAGCAAAGAGCTTCTGTGCAGGGTCTGTCTCATTCCCAGAGTTCCACGTGGATTCTGTTAGTGTCCAATGCAGTGCTACCTTGACAACTCCAAACTCAAACGCTGTAGATTTAATAGGTGTCAGGAGCAAGGACTGGAGCAACAAACTAATGTAATGACCTCATGGAAGCTACGTGGCCAGCCCTAGGTTAGGTAAGCCTCAGCACAGCTGTCTCAACTACACTCTCCATTGCAGACTTCCTCGGCTCTGAAGTTTGTGCCCTGTATGGGGTTCTTTTCACTGACATTTTTCCATTTCCATTCCCTTTCTTCCCTTGGAAAAAAAAGCAGGACTGTAATTCCATCATTTGTTCCAGTTTCTGTAAACCAGCACTCCTGCTGAACTGACCTGGCCAGATGGTGTTCCTTTAGCTCACACATCCCAGTCAGGAAAGTAGAGAATCTGAAGCTTAAACTCTTTACAAATCTGTATAGTACAGTTTGGGGACAGAGAAAGCAGCAGTGGCTCTGCCTCAGAGCCATGTTATTTTCCTGCTGGATTTCTGCTGTAGCTTGTTTTGTCTTCCTGTAGTCTGACCCTAGATGATAGCTTTTTAATCTTTTCTGAGGCAAACGCAAATTCCTTGTCACATGCATGCACACCATCACACACAGTGATGTGTTCACTTCCAGAACCCAGTAGAATACAAAATAAATACTTTTCTAATCTCTTTCCACTTCACCCAACGTTCTTTCCAGACCTTGTGACTCTTTCATAGCTTATTCTTGACCTCTGTGTTAAATCCTTGCTCCCTCTCTTTTCCTACAGCTTTTCAGCTAGGTTGAAAGTGTCTCCTTTTCAGAATCCATTTGCTACCTAACACCAGTTTCAAGATTTTCAGCAGGATGCTAAAGGCTTCTTGCTCATTCCTTTCTCCTCAAACTGTTTTCCATGTTGTGTTAATCCTTCTCTGCCTTTCTGAAACCCTTCCGGAAGTACTCTACCATACTACTTGAAACAGTCTCCTAAACCTTACTCCTCTAACAGTCACAATCAATGTAAATCATCTGGGTTTACAAAATGAGCCATATTAATCCATAGAAAATATTTCACTGTTTCCATTTGTACATGATGAGCTACCTGGCATCACTCCAGTTTAGAAACCAGGCTGCGTGGAGCTGAGACTACATGTTCTTCACTGCATTGTGTTGAACAGAACCCCTAATACAGTATTAAACCAAAAAAGTTCTGATTCAGGGAGTGTTGGATGGGATTCGATCCCTACTCCTGTTATGCAAATACTGTCAACTTTATCAACACTGGAGGTTGCCCCAGTCTGAAAACAGGAGTCTTGTGGTCTGTGCTAAATGAAAAGGCACTCAGCAAAAAACTCTCAGACACTCCAGTTTTCTGTTGTGGAATTCAAAGCACATATGTAAGTACTGATAACAGTGAGTTTCACTTACTTCAGACTGTGACTAAGCTCTTTAATAAGAGCATTTATCTATGTAGGTAAATGTAACTGCCAAAGATAGATCTAAAGTAGCAAAAGGGTAAAACCAAACACACTAAAGCAGTCTTTATCTTTATCTTAGTCTTACTGGAAAACTTGGGCAATGCAGAGATAGGACTTCAGAGGAAAAATAATCCATAAGGAGGTAGAGTTAGTATCTGCATGCGAGAACAGATGCTTGTGAGCTTCATCAAAAATCAAAGAGCTGTTCTGAGTCAAAAGCTTTCCTGTTCTGCAGGAAAGCCCCAAACTACAATCCAGGGAGCCAGGTTCTCAATTATTTTTAAATTTACCCTTAGCAGTTTAATGGTGCCAAAAGCCAGCAACAGATAAAGCCCCAAATGGAGAATTCCTGGCATAAGAAGAAGAATTTATTATCTCCTTGGTACATTTCCGAGAGGAGACTTCAAAATGAAAATGAGCAGAGAGGAAAGGCTATTCCTACTGCATTGTCCCTCCCATGGGAAGAACAGGACCCCAGGAGTCCAGAATTCCAGTAAGCCAGTACTTCAGAAGTCAGGTGGGTCTCAGCCCTGTTACCACTACATTTTATAATCACCTGGAAAAATATTATCCCTTCCTTTATGGATTTTCAGTAGGGCAATGGCCAAATGTTGCACACTAAAAGGTAAGTATCTAGCTAGGTGGCTGGGTAGATTGAGGTCGAATGGTCCGCTAAGGTCAAGCTTTGTTTCTCCTGTTCTTCCAGAAGGAACTAGGTAGAAGGCACCTGCCAGTGCTCAGCCTGCTCTGTGTTCAGAAAGTCCCTAAGGTTTCCAGTCTGTCACTTGCATCGAACTTTTAAAGCCTAATTAAGGAAATGTTGAAGGTAGTACAGGTTACCTAATTTAGTTCTGTTCCACTGCTTGAACTGAGGCGGAGCTGCTAAACCATGATCCTGATGTTGTTCAGGTGCTGGCATTTGTTTAGCTAAACAAGTTCAATGGAGCCATAACTCTTGAAAAAAACACCTTTTACCAAGTCTAGGCTAAACCTAAGGGCTTTGAACACCAAGCACAAAGGGACCACGTTAGGACAGGACCAAGTTAAGCAGGATGGCTGTGAGTCAGACCTAACCACTGTGCTTCCAAATGCCTGCATTAGAGCCTGCCTGAAGAATAATAATGAAAAACAAATCAAGCAACATATGTGCGAATTCTTTGCCTTTTCATGTGCTGGCTGTTTTGTTAAGCTGCTCTTTGAAAGGACAAATAGGAAGAGCATTCTTCCCTGCACAAAATCACCACAGGTAGCTTTCCAGGAGCATATACATTTTTAAACAATTACTTCTACTCCCAGACGTGCTTTCTGCTCTGAGAAGCCATTTCAAGCACTGTTCCCCACATAATCAGGATGCTTCTCCTCCCTCCCACTCCCTCCCCTCCCCTCCACTACCTAGCTCAGCCGTGCAGCTCTGTTCTCACAAAGTTCTCCTGAGGGAGTCTCCTGCCTCCTCCCGCCAAGCGCTGCTCCGCTGCGGAATGGGATGGAGCATTAGTGCGATCCGCCACTCATGCCAAAGGCTCGTCCAGAAGGGAGGTGGTGTGCATGTGCTGGCTGCAAGAGGGTTCAGGGAGGGGAAGAGCTGAATAATTTATGCCTTTTGCTTTCCAGCCCTATCCGAGGCCCTTTTCATTCTTTCCTGTTTGTTTTTCTCCCTCCTGTGGCAGCATTTAGTCATCTCCTCACCAGTGTGCCTTTGAGAAGGGAAGGCAAATGGAGTGTTTTCCAGGAAGACGTACCAGTCTTCCCAAAGTGGGTTGTACAAATTACAGTTTAAGCAGATCAAACCCATAGGTCTGGGCTACTGCAAATGTTGCCTACAACCAGTGCTGCTGCTAGGGAAGGTATAAAGTCTGAGCTAATCTCCGAGGCATTGCTCAGAAAAGATGGTGTCAGCACACACTTCTTTACTCCTCTGAGACACATTTCCTTCGTTTTATCTGGAATTGACTGGAGACAAAACAGTAATGCACAGAGATTTGGGGAACTGGGCGTAAACTGCAAAGAAAGGAGTAGGCATGAAGTAAACTTGGAGCAGACCAGCTCCAAGAATTCATCCTCTCTAAAAAAATCACAGGCACCCAGGCATGGGTGCTGTGTGCAGCTCTTACTGGTAGTGACTTCTGCCAGTAATATTAGGTCATATTCCTATTGCAGTGAGGGGTCTGATCCTGCTTCTACTGATACAAAGGTCCCCCTTGACATTTTAATATCCATGAGCTGAGTACTTTGTCCAAACCTTGTAACAAAACAGGTCCAGATTGTGCTGGGATTCAGTTTCCTATCACTTTACTCAACTCTTCTCATGCCGTCCTTGCCAGCATACCCAGTGCACCCATGATGGCTCAGACTTGCTTTAAATCCACATTCCTAAACCACCATCTCTAGGGGAGACTAGTAAACCATTTTTTAAAACTAAACACGAAATGTTCTCACTGATCTGGGATATAATTAACTGTGTTTGCCTTGATACAAACATTCTGTCAGGTTTCAATGAATATAAATGGTTGTTCAAAAATAAAGGAAAGGATTCTTTTTTAAAAGAGCATAGTTTGCTCTAATGGGATCTAATAACTCTTAATAGTTCTCCATAAAAGTAATAGTGTACTTAAATCTCCACTTGGCAGTAATCCGGGGCAGAAAAAAGTGCTTTTAAAAATGGGAACAGCTCAAGGCTGCACGTTCCCAGCCAGCAACAAGCTGAAACAATACAAAGAATCCAGATAATGAAGCACATATGTCTTCCCAGTACCAGGCGAGTCAACAGCTTCCTCATTTACACAATCAGAAGGGGGAAAATGGTCCCCCATTAATCCCAGTACCTGAGGTGAAAGGGTGAGGGCTGCAGAACCGAATAGGCCCTCCTCGCAGTGGTGACTAAGATTTATGTAAGTGAGCTCACTTTGTGCTTTGAGTTCTTTTCTCTTTTTCCAGCTTCTCTCTTTCTTCCTGGTATACACGTTTTCAAACCTAGCAACTCTGGGAAAGCAGATTAAAGGCAGCCCTAGAGGTTTATACAAACTACATGAGGCGCATGGCAAGATGCCTGGCATGAAGCATAGGGCCTGATTCATAAAACGGTTCAAAAGCTTATATATAAAGTGTAAAATGGGGGGGGGTCTCTTGGCCATCAGTTGTAGCAGTTTCTCGGAGGAGATGCTGTGGGACCGAGAGAAGCCCTTCAGGCTTCTGTTTACAAGGCAAATGTCACATCTTGCACAGCTGGAAAGCCAGGCTGCAGTAACAGTGCACTATATTGAGCAACAGAAAACAGAAGGAACCTGTGTTGGTGCTTCTTTCAGTACTTTGAAGTAACTCCCTTAAGGTCTTTTGACCAGGGCCAAAGTTAGGGTCAGACCGCTTGGCTTGCAGCACCCAGCTATAGCCATTGGAGTGTGATGTACAGCATCACTGCCAAAGTGTGATCTTTGCCTACTGTTACAAGTGGCTGTAAGACTGCATCTTCGCTTGCTAGCTGTCTGTCACACTGCACAATACCCTTTTTTACGCTGGATGTAAAAGGGAAAGGTAAAAGCAAAGAAACTGAGGGGAAAAAAAAGAATTTCTTTTCAAGATGTACTTGAATGAAACCAGCAGTTTTCATTTGGAGTTTTGAAGTAATTTGTAATCAACTCAAAACACTCCCATATCTTCTAGTCTAAGACAAAAGAGTGGCAACTTGTGCTCCTGTATTTAGGAAAATGAGTTCCATTTGAATTCTGAGTAATGTTTTGTTTTCATAATGGGAGTAAGGAATCCCCCCAGACTGACTGAGAGTAGATCCCATTAACTGCAAAGGCCAAAGGGGGAATTGACAAGTGAGTGATTTGGCTATGAAATGAGGTGAACTAATTTGCAGAGGAATGAGGATTTCTGAGCATCTGGTGGCTGGCCTGCCTATGATAGCACGGAGTACTGCATGCAAACATCAGGATTTGGCTTGCTTGAGAGCAGACAGCAATGGCCCCTGAGCTCTCTGGTGACTTGGAGCTCACAGAACTTCTCTGCATTACCAAAGACTTGGGTTTTTTTAAACTACACTCTTTTTCCCTCCCCAAACACGTTCCCCGCTCTGCTCAAAGCAGCACTGACCACGCTTCTCAGGCACACAGTCACAGCTGTGTCCCCTGTTTGTGTGCGCCATGTGAAGCGGATGTTGCCCTGTGCCATGTTATCACGGAGATTAACAATGGATGCATTCCCAAAGGCTTGAAATTGGCAAATAATTGTTTTGGAGGAACTCCCACAGCAGTGAAGCTTCGTTGGAGCTTATTGAAACTCTATACATGTGGATCTGTATGAACAGCCAAGGATGACTGAAACAGCAAAGGGAGCCCTTGCCCGCTGCCAGAGCAGAAGGGATCCATGTTAGTTAAGCACAGAAAGAGAAGGAAGCCACTTCTATGAGTTCTGTTCCCCAGGAACATGTGCTCATTTTCCAGAGTCAAGTTGGTTCTGATTTAGTGACTGAAAACTTGTAACTCGGTCTTCTAAACATTGTCATTTTATTACCTGAAGTAGACTTGGATAACTCCTGGATTTTTCGGTGAGTGACCTTACCAAGAAGTCAGAGAAAATCTCTCTTTTCTATCGAGAAGATACAAGGAAACTGAGTGCAAATATTGATACTTTTTAATTAAAAATCCTTCTTTGGAAAGCTAATGTTGTTTTTTTAACCAGTCATTTTGAAGTCAGTGTGTACAATACACCTGAGCCTTACAATACAAAGAGCCTTTCCTACCACAAGGGAATAAACCACATTTGAAAGTAATAAAACCATACGGAAAGGGAAGTTTATACAGTGAGGAGTATGTAAAGAAGTGAACCGTGCATGATTCTTACTTATTTTTCAATCAGGAACTGCTCTGCATCATCAAAAATGAAGATGCTTTTGCAGTTTGTTTCTGTGTCAGCATCTGGGTGGCCCTCCCTCTTTTCTAGCATGTTGACAGATCTGCTCTTGGAGCCTTTCAGAAGGGACCTTCTCTCCAATAGTGGGAAATTACTTCCCTCTTTTCTGTGAAAGCATCGGAAGGCCCTTGGCAGTGCTGATACTCACCCCAGCTGAAGGAGGGGGTGCTTCCTTCCGCTGGTGTGTGCCAGGTTGGGGAGCACATACCTAAGGTTCCATGAACCACAGCTGAGTTGATGACACTCAGCACGAGTTGTTTTGTGATGACTCAAGGATAAGTGCAGAGAGAATTAGGGATAATGGTGCTGAGTGGCTCATCTCTGTGGCCATTCCACAAGAGCTGAGGTTTATAAGAACAAAGCTACATCACTGACACTGTTGGTTGGGAACAGACTGGTGGGAATGTTTCTTTCCAATTCTTTGCAGCTCTCCATACCCTGACCTATGATTTAGAGTACATGCTAAATTCCATGATGAAGACAAGGGCAGTTTCTCAAATAACACCTGGGTATTCAGTCTTTGTGCTCAGAGGGATTATTCCTTGCAAAACGTCAATGTAGGTCATAGAATCACAGAGTTGTTTGGGTTGGAAGAGACCTTAAAGCTCACCCAGCTCCAACCCCTGCCACTGACAGGGACTCCTTCCACTGGAGCAGCTTGCTCCAAGTCCCGTCCAACCTGGCCTTAACACTGCCAGGGATGGGGCAGCCACAGCTTCTCTGGGCACCCTGTGCCAGCGCCTCAGCACCCTCACAGTAAAGAATTCCCTCCTTACATCTAACATGAATCTCCCCTGTTTCAGTTTAAACCCATTACCCCTTGTCCTTTCGCTGCAGTCCCTGATGAAGAGTCCCTCTCCACATCTTTGTAGGCCCCCTTCAGATACCGGGAGGCTGAATGGACTCCAGCAGGGGCATAAAATTCTAACAGCAGAAGCTCTCCCAGAAGAACCTTTTAGAGATGTCCCTTGAATACCAAGGATGAGGACATGGAGCCTGCTAATTAGTTATACTGAAATGTTCTTCCTACATATTTTTGTTTTTGGAAAAGCAGTGGAGTGGAATTATGAAATGTGTAGTCTTGTTTGCTAGAATCAGCTGCCTTCTTTCTGAAAGCGTTTTGTGAGAGAAGGGTTGAAGAACATGAGAAATAACAGGCTTTACTCCGGGAGTGTTAATTGCCATTTCTCATTTGTTGCTATTCTCCTGCTAAATCAGCTTGCATACATAAAATCATAAAATCCACAATTTTAAAAGTTGTTGCCATTAACATCTTGTTTTGTAGAGGTAGCTAAATGGCAAAAGATAGAATTCTGAGATGCTGATAGAAGAGGGAAGCAAGGTCTTTGAGAACTCTTTTATAGACCCAAGTATTACAATCAGAAGCAGCAGCCAAATGAGTTGGTACACGAGGACAGAGAACTGATTTGGTATTTATATGAAATGGAATAAAGGAGAGCCAGAGCAACAATGATGTAAAGCTGGAATAAAACTTTTGAGGCCAAGGAAGACACAGCAAAATGGTGATGAGAAGGAAGACCATAGGATGTTTTATTTCAGCCAATCAGTTCCATTCATTATGACGTACTTTCATCTCTTCTTTCCATTAAAACAAACTGTTTTCTTTGTCTTCCATGATTATAGAGGACACACTGCTTCCTCAAACCCTTTTTTCGCTTCCCCTCCATCACTCTTCTGCTGTGTAACCTGCACAGCACTGGGTTGCTGCTACTGGAGTGCTTGAAGGTGGTTTTTCCCCTTCTCATTCTAAATTGCATTGTGAACTGCCCTCTGGAACCATGGCAGAGAGACTTGCCCATTGCATCATGCCTTTTTCCTTTCACCAGCAAGACTGTGTGACAGTCTTCTCTCAACAAAACGTTGTCTGGAGCATTGGCACCCACCAGCCCCCATGAAAATCCTCCTTTTTTCCTACAGCAAAGAATCAGATTTATTGACACAGCCTCATCCATCTGTTTGCAGGTACCCAGCTAGATGAAAAGGTGGACCTTTCACTGTCAGTGAACTCGGTTACCAGTGGACCAACAGGAGGAACGACTTACTTAATTGAAAATGCATTTCCAAAGACTAAGCGTATTAGGAAAATGAGTTTGTTTTGTTCAGCTGCTGTCATGAAGGAAAGCACTGTGTAGGAGGACAGGCAATGGCTTTGAAAACTGTTCAGCCTATTTATGGCCCCTGTCAAAGTCAGATTAATGGTTTTATATCAAAATGATACACACTTAATAATTTTTCATCATCACTGTAGTTTGGTTAGAAATAATAAGCATAGCAAGCTCTGGGCTTGCATTTCCTGGAGTCTTCAAAGGGAATTAGTTGTGTTTCAGTGCCATGAGAGTTTTAGTAAAGCTTCATGGATTCAATCAAATATTATAATTTTACAGTTTGTTTAAGCTTCTGAGTTTCACCAAACTCAGACCTGTAATGCAAAAAGGAAGAACTTATTTTATGGCATATGTTGTGTAGCCCAATTTTTCACTTAAACATATGCAAAATACCACTTCTAATATGAATCCACATTTGTATCATTATTTTTTTCTATCCCTTTTGTGCAATTGAAAACAGTGAAATAAAGTGTATGGCAAAATACTGTGCAACCACATAGTTGTGCCAGCCCAACAAAGCAGATCTGCTCATTCCACACAGCTTTAGCCTATAGCAGAATGCTGTGGAGAGATCGGTACAGTGAGGTGTGCCCTGTGATGGCAAAGCAAGGTGGGTGGTGCAGGCACACTGATGCTCTGTCTCATCTGAAGCTGTTCCTGAATGTGTTTAAGAATCCCAGGACACGTTTTCTACAGAAATTACAGAGGAAATAACAAGGGCCTAACCCAGGCTTGTATCTCCAGCACTGAGTCCTGCAAGATCCATGATCCCGGGCTCCCCCTGAGGCACTGGGGAGAGAATCGCTCCTCCTGATGGCTTCAGTCCTTGTGTTCTTGGCAGCAGCACTGCTCAGGAAATTCTAACAAAGCAGAGACATAACATAGACATTGTAAGGAGAACTGTTTACATTCCTGTAAAGGAAGCTGAGCAAGAGCTCTCAGGACCACTGAGTAAGTCTCTACATAGCTCTCCTACATTGAAACTCTTGCACACCCTATGCTGCTGTGGTGGTGCTTGTACTCGCAGTTCAAGCACCCCAGGTGATGCCTTTTCACTGCTAACACTGGGGTACGTGCCAGACTTCTCAATATTATGGGGCTCACTTTTGAGGTTAGCTTGGTGTCTTCTGGAAGTGGAGCCATCGGAACCAGGAAGACAGTTCCTGAGACAGCAGCTAATGGAGGCGATGTCTGACTGTCATCATGGGATTTTACACGCTGTACTTTTTATATATAGGAGAAGATATATGGCATCAGCTGTATACATTTCAAAAGTCTGATGGGGCTGTAGCTCAGAAAAGAGTGTGGGTTGTTGTGTTTGTTCCTTGATATCAAAGATGCTATTTTAAATGGGAAGGAGCACGCAGCAGAGAGAATTGTGGGATTTCTACTTGCCATTCAGTATACCAAATATAAGTTAAGTTTAGTTTAAGCCAAAGAACAATTACTCTGAGGGTTTTTTTATGAATTACAAGTATGGGTTAGATTTTTATAATGCCTGTTACAAGGAGGGCAGTCCACCAAGGACTGCTTCTATGGGTAGTTACAACATAAGGCATCACTTTCAATTGCTCTGTAATTTCTGTGTTAGCTTCTACCTGTTTAGCCAAGCTACGGTGGAGACAGTGAAGAGGGTAAGATGAAACTGTGAGGGAATTCTGTCCTGGTAGCTGATGCCCGAACATCACAGATAATCAGAGGAAAAATTTTAAAGCACTGAAAATTAGTAGCATATAACTTACAGACTGCACCAAGTCTGTAACCTTGTTGTACTTACAAAAAGTAATTTCATTTTGATTGCCTATTGAATAAGTCTGATTATTCTTTAAGAGTCACTTTGGAATGGAGCCTGAAGGTACAATATAAAATAATTGAATTGAGTGTAAAGTTCCAGCTGGTAACCTTGTCAGTAATCTGAACAAAGATCTTGCATCTGTAATTTAGAGAGCTGAAGCTGTGAATGTGAAGTGGATTCTCCTTGTACTAAGGAACTGCACCCCCTCCTTTTCCCCCCACCAGTGGCAATCCTGTTCTTACCAACAAGCTCATTTTAATGGAATTAACATACCAGTTGATGGCAGCACACTGGAATTAGAACTGTGTAGTTGGCTCAGATTTATTTCATGCTATATCACAGTATGAACTTGAGGAATGATTTGCAGGAGACTGATTATCACGTTACACTGAACTGCACCATAACTACAACAAGTAGTGACAGGATTCTTTTTTATCTTTTCTAAGCTATTTGTTGCGATTTTTGAGCCCCTTAGTGTCACTTTCAGAAGAGAACCCTGGAGCTGTAGCCAAACGTTCTTTAAGAAGTGACCAGAAGTGGTAAGACAGCTCAAGTTTTGTCTTGCCTGTAAATGTAATATAGGGCTCTTCAACGGTTGGTGGCACAAGCCCTTCAGCTTTGTCCTCACAAAACCCTCTTGCTTCACAGGTTGTGTATTAAACCTAGACAAATTGGCCTCCAAGGATATAGGCAGGATTTCAAACCTCCTTTTTATTAGGATAGCCTATTTATTTCAAAGATGAAATCACCTGGATGCTGTTATCCAGTGTTTTCTCACAATTTTACTTTGAGCATAAAGGAATGAAACAATTCTCTTGCAAATCCAAGTAACTCCTTTTTCATATTCTAAATTATTAATTCCTGCAGTAGTTACCTCACAAAGAAAACAGAATCCTGAGGAACTGAAATTGAAAGCTGTTTGGGGTATGAAATATTGCACAATTTGTTCCGTGTTGCTTAAAATCTGCATTCAGCTAGAAATGAGTTTATCAATCTCTTTTCCAAATCTAAGATGTATTTCTTTTTCATTGCAGAGACAGATTCCTTGGTTAGACAAATCCAAACATGGAAATCAACTTTTTGCAAGCATCAGGATAAGTGGTATGTTACTATGGCATTTTGGATGTCTCCTTATTTACTAAGCTCTTTAGCCCTGTGTTGCTAAGATGCGAAGCTGATGCACAAAACAATAGGCCATCCTCATCTCCAGATAATAAGGTCAAAGTACAAAGTCAGTAGGATGTAATTTTCCACAAATGGAATGTGTTCTAATTAGAAAGATTTGATATTTAAGTACTATTTGAAGTGAGTGCTTTCTGATCCAAATAGGAGAGTAGTTATTAATAAAAACGAATTCACTGCTTTGGTTTAATAACTGGTGCCATCTTGTGATATGCTAAGAACACACACACATGTGTATGTGCCTTTGCACATTCCCTGTCCCCCTCCATGAGCTGTAGTAGTGACACCAGCACCTTGGTTTAACATCTCTGAACAGCTACATCTCATTTCATGAAACGCTTTAAAGAAA
>JAVHNF010057832.1:13493-24437 GCA_034783455.1 Micropsitta finschii
GGTTTGCAGAGGCTTCATGCTCATTCTTACCCATGTCCTGGATGTGGTCCTGCAGTAGAAATGAGGGATGGTGATGGCCCTGCTGGGAACAGCCCCATGGGACCAGGGGATGCTGGGGACAGCAATGACCCAAGGATACCAGTGAAAACAGGAGAAAGAGGTTTCCTAAACTGCTGCCTGAGGTGATCACTCCAAGTCCCCAAGCAGCTTCCTCCAGCAGCCCCATGGACCATCCAGCAGAGCCCTTCAGCCAAGGCAGGGGCTGCTCTTGCCTTCCCCAGGCACTGGGCATGCACTAGTTTGCTGAGAGTAAATGCTGAGGACTCGTCCTCATGGACCTACGGGTCAATCCAGACACTGTGGGGCCCTCGGAGAGTCATCACAGCTGTAAATGAGCATTCCCAGCTCCAACTGGATGAAAAAGGTCTTTAGCAGAGGAAATAGCAGCTGCTCATGACAAATAAATGTTCTCTCATGTATACATCTACTCGGCATGACAAACTCCATGACGCTCAATTAGCTGCATGGACAAAACTGTAGTAGCATGAATGTCCGGGGATAAACAAGGCGCAACAAACAGCCCTGGAATGGCTTCATGTAAACACAGTTACTTCTTTTTTTAAGTCTGTTCAAAATGCTGTCTGCTTTGACATTTCACATCTGTCCTGGCCAACACCACCTCCTCCTGCACTCCCACATACAGAAAGATAAAGTCTTGTCCCCGGCATGCTGTCGCAGCAGTACTGGGGATACTGGGCTTGCAGTAAATTGCATCCTTAGTGGGTTTTATCCATCCCAGTTCTGCCAACTATTCCTATGCTGCTTATTCAGCATCTTCTAGGGTTGAAATTACAGTGAAATTAGATTGATAGAAAAGGAAGATCAGTGAGAACATGGGTGCTAGAGAAGGTTTGGAGTTGGTGATGGGCTCAATGAGCTCTGGGGGTTTCTCCCAGCACCATTTCAGTGCTCCAGCATCCCAGCTAAGCAAAAAGCCATAGAAAACAATAAGAATTCATCATCCTGCAGGCAAAAGCCCCTCTGGAGATGTTTGTATCTGGTGGGTGCTATTTAGTGCACCCGTCAGGAGAGATAAGCCTGTGGACAGCATGAGGAACCTGCCAGCCATGTCAGAACCTTGCTCAGCTGGGGCCAGGGCAGCATGGCAGCTCAGCAGAGCTCCTCTCAACACAGCACGGAGCCAGAGCATGGGAAGGGAAAGATGACCCAGAGCAGGGACCTGCAAAAGCTGCCAACACTAACAGGAGCAAAGCTGGTCACAGCTGGAAGCCGGAGGAAGGCGGCAGCAGCTTCAGGCTGGGAGAGCCCTGCACCCTGGAGAAAAGTCCATCCTCAGCCCTGGCACCCAGGACGTTTCCTCAGTATTTCCCCTTTTAATTCCCTTTATTAATCTTCTGGAGTTGTTTCCCCTGTCACTTCAGGGTGTCAGGGGAAATGGCCGTGGTGGGATGTAGCTTCTACACCGGGAAGAGGTGCTCCCAGGGCACAGAGGGGAAACTGAGGCCGAGCAATGCAGGATGCCAGACTTGTAGGACTGGAGGGCTCAGTCACAACAGGACCTCTTTCACACACGGGCTGCTCAGAGGAGCAAGCTTTTTCAGGTGGGTTTGGTTTGGGGTTTATCAGAGGGTTTTTACTTCAGCCACAAACTGGCACCTTCCGCAGCTGGGGCGGCTCAGCAGGAACCACAGCAAAACCAGAGCTGGCTGCTTCCGACCATGGTGTTGGGACCCAAAACCCTACACAGCTTTATGGTCTGACTTGCTCAGAAACCCTGGGACCTTTGCTATTCTCCTCCATGAGCTCAGCCCATGAGGCTGCTAACAGGGTCTCATGTTTACCTAATAAACAAGGTCTGCAGGCGAGGTCACAGCCTTTAGCTCGAGGGGCAGGGCAGCGAGTGATCCATCATGTTCAGTGATGCCTCATAACTTTTATGGCCTCTTTAAAAGCCAGATGCTTGACATGAATTTGACACTGTTTAGTCTCTTGTTTTTGAAGATTGAGATCGTTTTGGGAACTGCACCAGCTCTGGCAGATCGGAGGCATTTCCCTGTGGATTTGATGGACGTGGATGTTTCCATGTTTCAGGGAAATCCAGTTAAAAAAAGCAGCTCAGCATGGGAAACCCTTGTGATTTCCAGGAGCCTCCCCAGACAAGTTGCCTATCTCAAGCTTTTGAGTAGGGATCTGATGTGCCCTTTACAAATCTCTCATGCTGCCTCTGCCCCCATGGCAAAGCCCATGAGCATCAGGGAAGCATGGTCCAGCCCTCAACATTGGCTTCTTCCTTCAGCATGCATCAACTTCATAAAAAGCACCAAGCAGAAATATGTATCATTGCATGCCTCACCTAGATGCTCTGAAAGAAGAGGTGTTACACAGGGGTGAATGCTAGCCCTGCTGTGCATGCACATCACTGCCGCAAACAAGCAAGCGCTGGCCTAGGGTTGCTCACCCCCTTGCCAGGCCATGGCAGCTGTATTTTTCACTCTATATCCCAGCTGCGTTTGTAAAACCTCCCCTCCTTGTGTCTCCGGTCAGTTGTAGATCCTCTCAGAGCTCTGCATGGATTTTTCCCAGCCCTTTGGATGTCCCCTTGGTTGGTTTTGCTGCAGCAGCACATCTCCCAGACAGAGGGGGAGGACCCTGGGGGGCCCGGCAGGGATGCAGGGGGGCTGCCCTCATCCCAGGGCACAGCATCCCTGGCATCCCTCAGCTCAGCCCCCAGCACACCTGGGCCCTGTTGGCAGCAGGAGGGCTGCACTTCCATCACACAGTCCTCCCTTATGCATCAGGTCCTGAAGCCATGGCCAGGTACTAAGAAGGGACAGAGACCTGGGAGCAGGCTGGGAACCAGAAAGTTCCGCCAAGCAGCCAAAACACCAACAATTCAGGCAGTTTTGGGGAAAAAATCAGACAAGACCTTCACCTCCTTGCAATGCTGAACCAAAAAGCCAGAATGAAAACATCTGTTATTATTCATACTGCAAAAAAAAGCTTTAAATTGTGGCTGCAGAGGTAATTCTGCCGCAACCATGCTGCTTCCAAGGCTTCAAAACCTCTTATAATGATGGGGAACAGGCTTGGGAACATTTCTTGTTCTGGGTCTCAGTGTTGGGTGACAGGCTCTGATTTCAAGTCTATTGTTGGGATGTTTGGGATACCCCAACAGCCTTCCTAGAAAGGGCTGATACCCTTCCTTACAGGGCTGTAAGGTAAAATACAGCCTGATTCACACTGGAAGCTCTCCCCTCTGGGGATGCTGTAGGAGGGCAGTGCTTGGTGTTAGTCCCTGGTGACCAAAACTGGATCCGGTGAATCCAGGAAAATGGGAGATGTGGGGTGACCCTAGGGAACCAGAGGAATTAGAGATGTTCCACGCTAACACATGGAGAGGCAGAGATCCTAAACCAGCTGCAAAAACAGAACTACGGTAGCAACTACAGTAAAGCCAAATGCTTCTCTTCCCTGCACTTGAGCCATGGGGAACTGCCATCAGCTCTGACATCCGAGGTAAGACCTGGCACTGCTGCAAAGCTGGCTTGGGAGCCCAGCAGAGCCATCTTCCCTTAAGTCACTTCCTTGCCTAATTCATTTAACCCAGTTTAATAGCTACCACACCATACGCCCTCCTGGAGCCAGTGTGACCAGCTCACTGCCCATTCCCTGCCTGGAAATGCAGCTGCCTCCCACCTAGCTCTCTCCTTCATCCTAGGCTCCTTCCAGCCTCCCAAAGGACTGGACCACCAATCCCAAAGGTGCTCTGCAGGGATGATAGGCTCAGACACGCAGGACATCACATCACCTACCTTTGTGGCTGTCACCCACGTTTGCTGGCCCTCATGAATGTGTGGCTTCTCCCTTGACCCTCTTCAGCTTGATTTCCAGATGGAAATGCAGCCCTAAAGACCTGCCTGGTGCTTTCTTGCACCAGCAGGTTTCCGGTATGGAAATGAAAGATGATTAAGGGTCAGCACAGACAACGAAATGACGTTTGGGCATCTTTCATTTGAGCCAAGCAGATGCTGATTGAGCTGAAGAAAGTCAAATTAATTTGGCTTTCATAATGGTTCCTGTGTGATGTTAATAAAAGCAGTCTTTGTGCAGGCTCACAGCCCAGGATACAGAGAGAGTCATGGCCCTCCGTGCCCTCACAGAGCTCTAATTAAGGCTCTCATCTCAAAGATGGAGCAGGAGGGCTGATTGCTTTGTTCAGTTTCTAGATGGGGGCAGCAGCAGACAGGACAACCCACGGCCAGCAGCTCAGATTGGGCCTGGACAGCACACCCCAGCAGGGGATCTGAGACCCCCATCCCACCACAGAGAATGGTGTGGAGTGGTCCCCAAGCAGACCAGTGACCACAGCATCTCCAGGTGAGGGATCCATCTCTGCATCGTGGATGGCAAAGGGACGTGGGGGGGTTCCTCTCTTTGTGTGCACCAATCTTCTCCCCAGATTGCAACCAATTTCTTCTCTTTATTTTTGTATTACATTTCAGCCAAGTCATTTCCCTGACCTCACTTGCCAGGCTCGCTCTCCCTCGCTTGGGACAGTTCACATGAGAGTGACTCTGCTGTAGCATTACCCTGCACAAAGCAGATTCCAGCAGGATGGATGCGAGGAGGCTGCCTCCCAGTCCCACATTTCCCAATGAGGAGCTGTAAACCTCCCAGAAAAACAAGGAGCTGGTAATTAGTGGTCAGCAGCAGAGCTGGAGGGAGCAGATCAGTGTAGTGAGAGCTGCCGGGAGCATCCCACCTTTAGCTTGTCCCCATGGATGGACCTGGGTCCCCTTCCCACTGCTGTTACATTCCTTAGCAGGCTGGTCTCTGCAGGATGCGGCCCCTCTGCCATTTACAACATGACAGTTTTCTTTTCCTTTTCTCTCCATCTTTTGCATGCCAGGCAGCCTTTCCTCCTAGTGTATAAAATGATTAGGCAGCTGGTCCTGAAATTCCAGTGTGAGCAAGCAGGTCACGACCATCCAGACAAACAAAGCACACAGATCCACAGCTCTTTTCAAGACAAGCACCCACTGAGACAGGACAGGGTATGCTAAGCCCTAAACCCAGAAAGTGCATTTGCTGCTGCTGCATGCATGGATGGAAAAATAACTGGGGAGAGGGTAACCATGACCCCAGAGCAGCAGATGGGAGCCTGCCCAAACTGAGCACCCAGGGCTCAGCAACGGGGTTAATGACTTAATTGCATGAGTTACATGGCCGTGAGGATCATCCCAGCTGCAGCCCCGTGTACAGGGCATGTCTTGCAACCTACCCTCAGACCCTGCCCAAAATTCCACACCCCCGCTGGACCCCCAGCCACAGGGCGCTGCCGGAATCCTGTGGCAAGGCTTGAGCAATAGCAGCCCATGCCTGAGAGCTGCCCACACACAGCTTGGAGGCCAGTAAACTTCCTGTGGATATTGGCTGCCTGACAGAAGTGACATAAATTCTGCCTTTTTTAAGGTGGGTATTTTTTGGTTCTGTATTTTGATAACAGGTAGGAACTTTGCCTGCCTCTCCCTGGCTTTGGGATAGACAAGCTTTAGGGAAGAGCTCAGAGCGGGGGTATTTCCGAAGCTTGGGGATCACATTGCAGAGGTAAGGCAAAAATGCCATCACTCATTCATCAAACAGTTTACTTTTGTGTTTTAGGAAATTGGAGGCACACATTTCCCCTCCTTGCCTCCCCTCCTGCCTCCCCCCCCCATCCCTGAGGCTTCATCCCACCAGTGCTCCATGTTTCCTCCAGGAGCCAGATCTACCCTGATGTGCAGTTTACGCACAAACCCACACATGATTCAGCAGGGTCATTTGAAAGACATTTATTATTTAAATAATAATATATTAGCTTTACATCACCTTAACAAACAAACCTCAGAAAAGCTCGGAATCACAGCACCTTTGAGCTCTCTGTGCAGAGCGGCAGCCCTCAGATGGACTTGGAGATGCCCCACTTGCAGTAGCATCATGACACTACATATGCTTGATGCAGCACAAATGGGAGTCCCCCAGCAACTCCCTAATGGTAGCAGTGATGGTCTTGGGATCACAGAGTCAGATGCTCCTGATGCTGGAGAGGACCAGCCTGGAGCCCTGAAGAGCAACAGGCATTCCACAAAACAAACAGCGGTACTGAAGGACACTGCCTGAAGGGCAGGATTGATGACCTGGATGTTTGTGCACTCAGGGTGTTTAGTTTTGCTGGGGTTTTGTTGTTTTCTTTTCCAAATAAAACCTCTAGAGAAGCAAAGCCCCTGAGCAGGTTTGTCCCAGGCCAGGGGGAGGGCAATGGAAGGTGCTTTGTGGGCAGCCCAAGAGGATGAGCCCTCCTCTGTGCCAACCCAAAACCCACCAGCAGCATCACCCTGGACATGGGTACAGTGCATGGCTGTGACTGAAATCTCCTGTTCCCTGGTCAGGCTCTTTATTCCCCTTGTCAGCTCCTACACAAATATAGGGCAAAGAAAATAACAAACTGGGGCTCAGGAATGTCCACACAGCTCTGCTGCCATCACCGTGCTAGGGAAGTGCCAAAAGTTTGACTTTTCAGCATTTTTTGTGCCCCTCAGACATGCTGGACTGGCACCCACTGGAGTCTAAAATCTCTGGAGTCGAATGGACAGACAGACACATGCACACAGACCTACACCTGATAAAGCGTATTTCTTTAGGCAACCAGCCTACCAAATAAAGAACAGTATCTGGGGATACAGTACTCCCTTCTCCTGCCCAATCACTAGGGACCTGGGCACAGAGACGGGTGCTTGCAGCAGTGGTGACCATACAACCCCACCTCCAGGACCTGTACCCTGCCTATATGCTGCCTTTAGCCCAAAATGACTGCGAGGACCTTTCTGGTAAGTACACCAGCAGGAAGCTCTGCTCCCTGACAGCCCCCACTGCAGTAGTGTTATAGAACATCACCCCATGCTTCACCCCCTGACCCTCCCACAGCGTAGCTGAACGCAGCCTGCACCCTTTGCCAGGCAGGGACAGCCCCATCATCAATATCCAGGTAACTCATCAGCCCTTACAATCTTGTCCCGCTCTATTTTTTGCCCCATGAGAGAACACACTGCCTTACTTTCAAGACACATGCTGACACCTGGCTGGGCCACCCATACCTGGCCCACCCAGCAACACATATGTCTCTTTATGGGCCATAAGGCAGAGCTTCATTAACATCTGTCAGGGCTGTGCTTCACCTGTCAGATGTCTCCCAGAGTGGCCGATGGATCTACTGCCCGCAGGGGTTCATCCGTGCTGCCAGGTTAGTCTTTGCAGGGGATGGAGTCCGTCTGTCCTGACTCATGAGGGTCACTTGGCAGCACAGCACCGAGCGCATGAACCGCAGGACAGGCGGCCTCAGGATGGCGAAGACCCATGGGTCAACGATGGAATTGATAGAGAGGAATCTCAGGGCCAGGAGGTCCCACTCGTGGTTGTCCTTTTTCTCACTGAACTTGTTCACATAGGCACGGATCTGCAAAACACAACAGGGAGAAATAATGCCGGGAATGGGCTTCCAGGATCCAGCATCTTGGGGAGATTTGGTTGGGCTGTCACAGCACGTTCGCTGCCTCCATCAGATTAAATGAACTTTTTGTTAATGAATGCCAGGCCTGTGCTCTGCTCTCAGCTCTCAGCATGCAGGGAGGCTTCTATTAGCCCTAATGCAATTAATCCAGCGGCTGCTTAAGGAAGTGGTGGGTCTCACCTTGAAAACCACACTGGAAGAATAAACGTGGAAGATGGAGGGGATGCAGATGGGTGCTGGACTGCTCCAGTCCTTCCTGCAATGTGCCAACTCATAGCAGCTTACGAGGCTTCCCAGAAGGGTGACTCAGCACTCCTTACTCATATGGGTCGAATCGCCACCCCCTCACTTTGGGGGACAGGGTATGCTTGGATGCAGATGAGAGCGGGGGGTGGCACAGGATGCATGAGCATCCCTCCTCTGGCCATGATCCATTGGGTACCACCCAGGGATGGTGCATCCAGAAGGTGGCCGTGGTTGAGCCCATGCTGGGCACTGCCAACAGCAAGCACTTCCAAGGGCTGCTCCAGGCTTAGGGCTTTTTGGGAAGGATTTTGTGGTGCTGTAGCCTGATGCTCGCTGGGTTCACGTGCCCAGGCTGGTCCTGTGGGCATCCACAGCCAGCAGAGAAAGTGTCACACCAAGGAGGCACCAGCAGTGCTCGACAGCTCGGTTTGAGACACTGCCAAAACACAGCCCAAACACAACCCCACATGGGAACCAGGCGATGAGAAAAGAAAAGCCAGCTGTACTTCTGGATAAACCTATATCAGCTACCAGAGGGCCCATGGGATCCCACCCAGCGGCACATTCCCATCCTGCCTGCCCCAAGCAGACCCATAGAGCCTTGCCCACGTGTCCCCACCAAGGAATCCCACTTTATAATGACCACAGCACCCAAACCCAAGCTTTTTCAGGACATGGGGAGAGTCATCCATTGCATGTGGGACCATTAACAGAAGCTGAAACGTGTCTCAGGATGTTGAGTCTGGCTTCTGGGATGCTCATGAGCATCCGGACATGACTGCTCTATCTTTTCTCTGTCTTAAAACCCCGGAAGCCTGGCTCAGCTACAGCCTGTGGTTATTTTATTTTCCCCTGTGACAAGAAAGGGAGCGCAAAGGGAAGGTAGTGTCTATTTAACTCCATGAGCACAAAATTAGCACTGGCTGTGCTCCCAACCTTGGTGGGGCTTGCTTCTAATGGGAACAAAATGACTTCCCACGATGGCAGGCTCCAGCACGCAGGCAGGGAACATGAGTGTCTTGAGGTGCTCTGGAGTCGACCATGTTGCTGGTGTAATAGGGTTTGGATGGATGAAAAGCTGGAGAGCCCAGGGCAGCGTCGCTCTCTCCCCTTCCTCACTTGGCTGCAGTGTTTCAACCCCGTATTTCTGCTGGAAGCCTCACGCATGGATATGGCACAGGATGTGGGCACAACCCTTGGGACAAGTCATGCTGTGGCCCACGTGCCAGATCTCTGCTCCCAGCAATTGCCCACCTCTGTGCTCACACCCCAGTGTTGTTACAGAGGAGTAGAGATCTTCGCCTGCCCACATCTTCAGCTCCATCTTTCCCTCTTGTAACAGAAATCTGGGATAACTCTGCCTGCCCAGCACGGATCTGCTGTCTCCAGCCCAGTGGCATCTTCTTCATCCCCATTTTTGGACATCTAATTTATTGCTCTGCCACCACTCACACCTCCACCATGAGTGCCCGGCTCTCAGAAGCCACAGGGAAGTTCACCCTGCCTAAGCCACACTGACTCGGAACCTCTGCGGGCACCTCTCCTCCTGCCACCCCATCCTCCTGCCACCCCACCCCATCCTCTTCCTGGCCCTGAGGGTGCAGGTAGTGGCTCCCTCAGTAGCCCAAGGAATGTACAAACTGCCTGGAGTCTGTGGCAGAGCTGGGGTCTCCCAAGCATCAGGAGGAGCTAAACTTTGACCTCAACCCTTGAGGTGTGGGCAGTGAAGTTGTGGGGAGGCTTGTAAAGGGAGGGAGGGAGAGAAACGGGAATGCCAGGGAGAGGGAACCCACCCCAGGGGAGAGATGGTCACACTCACCGTGAAGGGCAGGGAGCAGATGACAAAGGTGATGGTCATGATGGAGAGGAGGAGGAGATGGTCGATCTCCTCAGCCATGGAGAACATGCGGCGGCTGCAGCTGCTGGCTGCCCGGGGCTGCTCGAGCGTGGCCAGCCGGCGCGTCTTCTGCCCGCGGCGGTGCATGCGGGCCAGGTTGGCAATGACGCTGAGGTTGCAGAGCAGCACGGAGAGGATGAGGAAAAGGAGCAGGGTGGCATAGAGGAGAGAGAAGGTGACATCCAACCTAGATACCTCCCTACCGCTGTTGTGCTCAGGGTAGTCCAGGTGCATCTGGATGAAGCACCAAGTGCCAGGGCAATACTGCACGTACTGCCCAAAGCCCACAAGTGGCAAGGAGCAGAAGGCCGCCGAGAAGGTGTAGATGGCAGGCAGGACAACCAAGCCCGTACGGGGGCTTAGAAAGCGCTCATAGAAGTAAGGCTGCCCCAGGGCCAGGCACCGCTCCAGCGCCATGGTGAAGAGGATGAGCATGGTGGCGAGGCCGAAGAAGCTCATAGCAAAACCAAAGTAGAGGCAGATGTGTCTCCCTTGGGCCAGGGTGGTCAGGGTGCGGTTGTGGTGGTAGGAGGCCAGGACGAAGGGGCTGACGGAGCAGGTGCCCAGCAGGTCGGTGACCACCAGCGCCAGCACCAGGACGTGGAAGAGTGCGGGCGGGCGGGCGCGGGGCCCGCGGCGGCAGCGCAGCAGAAGCCCCAGGGCCAGGAGGTTGCCCAGGAGCCCGGCGGAGAACATGAGCGCGCTGACCAGCGGGCGGGCCCCGGCCGGCAGCGCTCCGCCGAGCTCGCACAGCCCCCGCCTCCCGTCGGCGATAAACCAGAAATCTCCCCTTCCCCTCCCGTGTTTTCCGCCTCTGCAGAGCAGGCAGCAGCAGCAGGCACGCCAGTCGAAGATGTCGGGTCAGACGCTGACAGATCGCATCGCAGCTGCTCAGTACAGCGTTACGGGATCTGCCGTAGCCAGAGCCGTATGCAAGGCCACCACGCATGAAGTGATGGGGCCCAAGAAGAAGCACCTGGACTGTAAGCATCCCTCTGCCTAGCCGCAGCGGAGGCCCCGGGCTGAGGAGGCTGCCGGCGGGGCTCCGTAACGGGGCTGCGAGCCTTTTGGCTGCCGTGCTTGCTGTAATCCAGCTCGCGGATCGAAAGGGTTACGAGAAATCTCCAGGAGAGGATGAGTTGTTATTGCATTTCTCCTCACATTGCATAATACCGCTCTTTCAGCCATTTTTTTTTTTTTTTTCCCACTTGACCTTTTCGCCAGGAAGGCAGCG
>JAVHNF010057839.1:25681-39952 GCA_034783455.1 Micropsitta finschii
TTGTGGATTTGTTTTCCTCCAGCTGAAGACAAGAATCCTGTTGTGTAGCCCTCAGAAAGGAGGTCATACTTATACCTTAACAAAAGAAGGGCACGCCTACACCTTAACAAGAGGAAGTCATAACACAAGTCAGAGTTATCTACACCTTAATGCGAGATGGTCCTAACTACACCTTACACAAGGAGGCCATATTTACTTGATACAATAAGGATTTGCCTTTGTGTCTTTAAAAAAGGGATATAAACTCCTGTTTTCCCAAAGCGGGAGCTCCTCACACTTCCGGAGTGACCACTGAGACCCTTCCAAATTCCGCCTTCTCCTCCAAAACCCTACTTAGAGGATAAAACAGTTGCTAAGTTTGCTCAAGGACCACTTTAAGAACCAGAGCCCAAAGGTGAACTTGAGAAGTCCAGCCTGAAAACCACACTGCTCATCTCCAGAGACCTGCACAACTTGTGCATCTTTGCTCTTCTGATTATGAAACAGCCTCTGAAAGTCCGTCGGAGAGCGAGCTCTGACAGAAAACTAACACACTGATTGCTGATGATGAGGCTAATCAACACTGGGGTTTAATTCTGGCCTTCAACAGCCCATTTTCTCCTTTTTATTAAGACCAGCAACACTCCTGGTTTCAAGCAGAACTGTGCATAATGCTTTATCATTTTCTTCCTTGACACCATTAGGCAAGTGCAACAGTGAGCAATGCTGATCCCACTGTAACATCCAGTTTTGGGGAATTCTAGCTTCTGCAAAAGAAAGCAGGATGGATATGAAAATTAAAATGACATCCAACATTCAAAATAGGTAAAATGCAGATTTGTGCAACCCCTGAAATCCCACTGTAATGATTCCTGCTTTCCTGATGGAGGAAGAGCTGCAGTAATTAAATTGAATTGGAGCCTTGTGGAGGTTTTCCAATAACTTTTTAATTATAGCTTAATGCTGCTTTCTGGCCCTTGCAAAATTGAAATGTCTCTTGTAGCAGCTGTATTTCATATCCAGCTTTCCCTTTTGTCCCAAGACACTCACAGAAAGCGTGAGGTTGTGACCCATCAGCCCTCACTCGAGCAGGAAGGAGTTTGGGTAACACCACATTTTCCTGATTTCTTTCCAAAGTGTGGAGCCACTAAGAAAATGGTTCTTAGAACCTGTCACAGGCATCTACCTGTCCATGCCCAAGCTGGGAGTCCAGTCTCTGCTGGTTAATGGACCAGGGCTGGGGATGTCCTGCCTGCTGCTGGGGCTGGAGGTGTCCTTCCCCATCTTCACCTCTTTTCTGGGTTCTACTGAAGCTTTCTGGCACAGCTACGTTCACTCCACACACAAAAATCAATGATTTAGAGTCCCCATGGTGCATAGTATGTGCTCTCAGACCAAATGAATCAGTCCTGATTGTAATTACCATCAAACGAACATCCAATGCGATATTAATACGTAGGAGTTCCCATGTGGGTTCATGGTTCCACTTCAGTCCAGCAAGAGCACACAAAGAGTGACATTTACAGAAGACAATATACAATGTTCCATGGCACAATCCTGACGTGCAGGATCCTTCTCAGTCTAAAGGGTTATACTGACTGTAGTACTTCCTCACAATATAAGGCTTCAAGAGATATAAAAGATGACATTTCATTCTCTTTCTCTGGAACATTTCTGTTTGAATGGAATTCTTTCCTAAAGAAAATATCAAAACCGAGGAGTTTAGAATGACATTTCTAGCACTGCAAAGCTTTGATTTCAAATGCACAGATTCCAGCACGAGAGCTTTGCAGCCTGTGGACTCTGTGTGTTGATGGCAGCTGGCAATCTGCTTTGCAGCCAGACCTGGAGGAGATGGGGTAAACCAGCACTGCCTTTAATATAATCTTTTCTTTCAGCTGGGCACACTGTTAGGCAGCAATTTGGGAGGCACCAATTATCAAACCATTGGAAAAGATGAGAAGTTTCAGAAAGTCAGAAAAAGTTGAACTGTTCCTCAGGTGCAGAAATGTGACACCTAAACCTTAACTCTTATTCCAAGAAAGTCTTTGAAAGAAATCCCATGAATTCAGTTCTGAAGCCACCATGGCAGGCACAACAACAGCTTGGATTCATTCTGTGCTTCTGACAAATTCTGATTAATAAAATGTGATTCTGATGAATTAGCAATTTCTATTTGCAATATTCCCAGCAGAATATGCAGCATCCTGGTGGGTTTAACAAGACTCACAGCACCGATAGGATGACCTGACCTGTGTCAACTGAGATGCTTCTTGATGAGGGGGACTGCAGAAGCCTCATAAAGCCCATGGTGCTGAATTAGCCATAGTCTTTTGTCTTCAAAATACTCTGAAATTAAAGGTGTCTAATGCAGGACTAAGCTAAGCACCACCTCAGCAGTGGGCTCCTTAACACAACTGGGACCCTCACATGTGACTTGACAGGCATTCTGTGAAATGAAATAGCATCACACCAGCTCCTGTAAAGGGAACCCAACTGCCTGAGACATCCTCCTTCTCTCTGGCTGAATGTCTCAAGTAATTACTCAGTTGTGGGTGCATTTCTACATAGCACGAGTAAAAAGCTGTGCTAAATAATTACAGTTATTAGGAAAATATATATGTATCTAATTCCAATGAACAATACAATGCAGCAGGAATGTACGTTCTATGTTCATTAGCTTGGAACTAACAAAGCACTGGATCTGGAAGGATTACAGTGACAGACCTGTCCATTATGTGGCTGCTCCTCACCCCTGAGAGCAAACATCAACACTGTTTTATTGTTCTTTCACTAAAATATCACCCAAAATGACATACAGTAAAGCTGTTGCCCATCCGAGCCCGCTGCCGTGTAGGGGCTGCAGTGTGAGCACACACCACCACACACTCATTTTCATTCCCTATTTCCTGAAAGCCAAGGAACACACTCTCCTATTTTAAAACTGCACCACAGACGTTTCACTTTCTTGTCATGGCAGAGCAGAACACCTCGTGCTCCCTTCCCAGTGTGCAGCACAGGGAGAGTGCCAGGTTAACCATCGCATTTACAGCAAGTAATCGATAGCAATGAATACATGAGGAAGGAGCGTTAATGTTATATCATGAGGCAACTCTCTGCAGGTGTGCTGCTCTTAGGGCAGAAAACACCAAGATACAACCCACTGAACTATTTTATACTGGGACAGAAAACACTGAAATACCGCCCAGCAGATAATTCTATACAAAATACATCGGTGATGCCTGTGTGTGGATGTAACACCTTTTCCTCTATCAGTTATTTAAGAAGCTAATTCCTACACAAAACAACATTTTGTATGGCCCAGAGCAAAAGCAAACCATTCTTAGTTGTCATCTACTAAGCACATGCTCCCTGTTAAGTTTTAGTACCACTTTGATGCTCTTAAGCAAAGTGAAGGTGGGGAATCTGGTCTTGTGGCCAAGAGGAATAGAAAAGAAAGCAGAAACAAAGGGTCTTGGGTTTTTTCTTATCAGCTGAAAGTCAGCCAAGCAGTGACCTTCTATGGGTGATGCTGGCAGGAGCAGGTTCTGCCTGTGACTTTAACTCTAGTTTCCAAGCACTGGGCAAGTCTGACTCCCCTGACTGGGGAAATGAGTGCTGAAACATCACTTTTCCATTGAAGACAATGGAAATGACTGAGCCTCTGATAATAACTTCTTACAATGCTGTTAGGCAACTTAAATCTACAACCTCCTGGTATTTAGTGTTAAAGTGCTCAAGGATAGGTTGGATGGGGCTTGGATCAAGCTGCTCTAGTGGAAGGTGTCCCTGCCCATGGCAGGGGGCTGGAACGTGAAAAGCTTTAAGGTCCATTCCAACACAAACCAGTCTGGGATTTACCCCAAGATTCATGTTCTCAAAAGCCTGGTTCTGCCCTCATGTCTCCATGTCCGCCCATCATGCTGACGCACAGAGCTGGCACATCAGCCATGTTACCGGAGAATTTGTGCCCCTATTTCTGTCACAGCCCTGGGGGACACTGGCCCAGGGGATGTGGGACTGAGGATGCTTTTAACTGAGCAGGGCTCAGAAGCACCCACATCACTGCAGAAGTGTTGGAGTTCAGCACCTCCTTGCAGGTATTTCACAGCAGGGTAAGACACTGGTCTAAATCTTTGTCACTAAAACCAGGCAATAAGTTGCATGGGAATGTCACTGAGGCTCCTGACTCATTTCTGCTGCCAGAGCGTGGGATCCCAAAGGGACCCAAATTAAACCTCCCACGAGGATACTTTGCTCCAGCAGCAAAATGATGAAGAAGGAATCAAATCATGGCTCAAGTGTAATCTTATGGTCAATGATACATTATTTATGCTTTAAATTAGTTTCTAATGTCTGTCATTTGCGTAATTGTCTTGTGTTGGGCCAGGTCTGAGCATGTTCTTTCACTGAAATAAAACAAAAGCAATCACACTGAATTTACACAGCTGTTAATGAATTGCACATGGGTGTTTCCAGGATCCAGTGGTTTGTAACAGCCCAGTGCAGTGTTGAAGGAAATAACTGGGTTGGCCTGTACAGCCCCACAGAAACAGACGGAATTCTTCGGAATTTGGTGATTCTGGTTTCCTATTGCACCATTGCAGTGACTGGTTTAGGGTTGGTTTTGTTTTCTTTTCCTGGAAAGAACAGTCATCAAATAATAACTAAAGCAAATGATATCTAATACAGATATCAACAGGGTTGAGATCTTTAATGATACCTAATCATAACTAAGCCCCCAATTTTCTAGCTTTTCTCTAGCTTTTCCAGTGTCTCATACCCATACTAGGACCAGGGCTACCACATTTTCATCACTTTCTGTTTAAAACCTGGACTGTCACCATCGCATCGACTCCTGCCCATCCACCAACAGTCCCCCTTCACGTGTTTCCAACTTGGAGACTAAAGGTGTGTTTGGTGTAAAACCAAACCAGACGTTCTTTTCTGCAAAGACTTGTGCAGGATCATCTTAAGCTTGTTTTTTATTGTTCGCCCTTCTCCTTTTGTGAGGATTACTTCCTAAATAGTGAGATAGGTGCCATGTGTTGTGCCTCTTCAAGGTGAGAATGACATTTCTAAAGGAATCATCTAACATAAAAATATCTCAAAGTCTTGTGCCTTTGTACAGGAAGAAATTTCAGATAGTTTTGAACCATCAGATTTATCTAAATACAGTGCAAAGAGAAAGAAAAGGATTTGGACCCACTTTAAGAATAAGGGAATAAAAGATTAACTTGTTAAGCCTCTGGAAGCTCTCACGAAGGGCTGACACGGAGTGATCTCCTCTCCAGAACCAAGTAACTCACAACAGCAAAGGTCACCCCTGCTTCGATTGCGAAGCTGGCTGGACTCTGTCACAGGGAGGCTTTTGTTCCCTGAGGAGATAACTGTAATGCTGTAACTATGCATTCCAGAAGGAACGGCCAAGAGGAATCCAAACTTCGCTCTCCCATAACTGGACTTGTGCCGTTTTTTGTTGGGTTTTTCTGTAACACAAAGACGAGATATTTTCAATTAAGAGGAATTTAAAAATGAGCAATCTGGAACACTTCGTGCAGCATTTGACCACACAGAAGGTTGAAGGAAAGCCATTGAGCCAAGCTACAAACTAGTCTGGCAAAATCAATGTGATTTTTTGCATTGTCTTGGATCAAATCTTTAGTTTCCCCATGTGATTTAATCTGAAATACCAAACTTCAGTCCCTATGTGGCTAACTAGGCAAATGTTTCAAACCAGGGAATGTACTCCACAGTTATCTTCTGGTTACGAGTGATTCATGAGCAACCTGATCTTTCTGAAACCTTTAGGAAAGGAGCATCTTGCTAACACTGGATAGCAGAAGCAATGTAGGGAGGCCAACTAATTGATCCTAAATGGATTATCATCCCGTGTAATATCATGAGATATTAAATGGCCACAAACACTCAAATTGGTTTGTATTTCAAATACAAACTGTGTCCTCCAGCAACACAGCATCGTCTGGCATCACATCTCAGCCCTGACTCAGGACCGCACCTACTGAATCACTGGTGTTTCCTGTGAGGTCACCTGTCCAAATATTGGCTGTTTAACTCCTGTGATCTAGAAATATCCCAGCTGACAGTGAACATTGAGTATACGCCTATTGACCTTGCAGAAAGACATTAAGTGTCCTCACTGGCACAAGAAAAGGCCAAAAATAAACCTCATCCTGTACAGCCCGGCATTAACCTTTTCACTTATGAAAGAACTGACCTCCACACACTCATTCATTTCGACCTGACACATCACACAATCTTATCTTTGTGGAAGCTTTAGTTAATAGACACAGCTACACTCGCAGACAATAGGAGAGAACAGGGCTGGAACACATGAGCAGAGAAGCTGCTTGAGCGTGCAGCTGTAGGGCTGAACAAGATCAAATGGACATATCTCAGTTTCTGCTGTGTATGGGAATAAAGCGTCAGGTACGTGCCAACATCAGGGAGAAACCATGGAACTGTACATATGTTTGGGTGTCTCTCTGGTTAGGAATGATATCTGTGTAAGCAACGTATTATGAGCCTCTTGCAGCATGACATTTGACTTTATTTCCCTCTACTGATAGCCAGGACCAAGTCAACCACCATGATGCAGAAGAGGTGAAAGTGTTTGGCAGTCAGTAGATGAATGAAGGCAGTGGGAAGTACCCCATAGGATGGGGTGTGAAGGGCAGTGAAGCGCCTTCTGCTCAACAGTAAGCAAGAAGAATTGGAAACACCATCTGCTATGGATAAACAGGCTGAAATCTGCTTGCCTACACAGCCATACCCAAGAGTCCTGAAAGAGCTGGCTGAGTAAATTGCTGGCCCACTGATGTTCATTTATAATCTGTGCTGGAGCACTAGGGCAGGTCCCAAATACTGAAACACTGTGCCAGTAATCAGGCAAGATATGCAATGATGAGCCTCAAATACACGCTAGTTTAACTGATATAAATTCTAGGCAAAATAATGAAAAATCAGATACAGGCTTCAATTCATAAATCACTGAAGAAGAGGTGCAATATTAATCTTAGCTGAGACACTTGTATACAAAGAAGATGCTTCCAAACTTGATTTTATTAGTTGGCATGATTCTAAGTTTGTCTGACGAAGCTGCCTGCATGTCTGTAACATCATGTAATCGGATTTGGTAAGTTTTCACTTTCACAGGGTTCCATGATATGAAGATATGCAGTGTCAGTAGTGCATGCATTAAAATAGCTCAGCAGAAGCCTAACTGCAGCTCTCTAGAAGAAGCCATCTGACAGACATTGACGTTGAAGGAGATATTTCTGTTGGGAGTCTACAGGGGTCAGTATTAGACCCAATGTGTTTCCAATTAGACTGTGTTTTAATAGAATCAGATATAAAATTACACAAGGGACACAGAATGTGCCTGGCAATGGGCTGTCATGTCCTAGAAGACAGTCACTCAGGAGAGCTACTGCTATTATCCAATCTAAACCCCCCCTGGAATGCCTCTGCTTTAGTGGTAAGCAATGGGAAGACTTCTCACACCTCTGGGTTGACCTGAGGATATCAGTAAAAGCTGGTGCAGAATACATCCACTAGCAAGGATCTGAGGAAATGCTTTGTGAGGGGATCCTCAAAGTCTGAATGTAATTATTGTAACAAAAAAGGAAAGAAAAGACTGAGAAGTGCACAAATATTGTTTCAAGCAGAAGCTGCTGGTGCTAAAAGGCCCATTAATCTAACAAAGTCATCAACAGAACTAATAGCTGGAAGCCACATGCCAAGTAAATACACTTGGGAAACAAAGCCCACATTTTACACAGGGGTGATGGATCATTGACACTTGTACCAAGGGGAGCAATGGAGTTTCTATCCCTCAGTAGCTTCAAATTCAAACCTGAAAGCTTCTTTGGAAGTTACTGCTTAGGCAAATGCAAGTTGATGGGCTTAGTACTGAGATAACTGGGTGAAGTTTAAAGTTTCATTCACAGATCAACCCAGAATGGTCCCTTCTGACATTAAAATTCATGAATATGAATGTATCAATGTTTCTATCTCTGCTCTTGTGTTATTCATCTTGTCTGGCTCTAGGCAGTACAAAGAATCACGCTTATGAATATCACACACATTTTTTTTACCTGTCTTGAAGGATCTAAGGCAAAAAGGCGTCCTGTAAAATTAAATCCCTTCCGTGCTCAATCTCAGCCTGCCAAGCCTGAAGTCCTCCCAGGCAATGCATCGGTTGACTCCAAGTCAGGCAGGGAGAAAGGGATTCAGGGGTAAGCTGCCAGTAGAAGAGAAGGAAAAGGGCTCAACCTGTATTTTGAGTCACTGCAGAAAGCTTGAAGCAGACATCTTCTGTGTTTTGGCACATCTTTAAGCTTTGGAGCAAAAGTGAAGCCCACTCTCTGAAGCATATTCTTGTTTAGTTAGAGGAATGCTTCCCACAAGACCAAATAGCTGTGGGACCATGCATTCAGAACATCCCCGAGTAGTCACTGAGGACTGTCCCTGGAATGAGGCTGCAGGGTGGGCTCAGGTTATTTCTACTTGCACCATCCCAAAGCTGCCATTCCAGTGGGTATCCTCCATTTTCATCCTCTGGATAAAAGGAGAAATAGGAAAGCAAAGATCATGTGCACCCTGAGAGCAGGGAGGGACCCTCCAGGACAGAAGGTGCTTGGAGGAGAATCAAGTAAAGGACATTCTTCAATCCATTAGTAACTAAGTCTTTAGCCATGATACCTGCTTGAACATTAAATAGAAGCTCTTACTTCTCTAGGCTCCTTAGATCAAGCAGCTTTCAGACACCTCTGTGTTTTGCCAAGCTGAACAGCCCTGAGTGTCATAAGCTTGGCCAAGAGTGGCAGGCAGCTTTAGACCTAGGTTACCTACTAAAGAATAGAAACATCCTAGAGCATGGAAACAGAAGGCCCGCCTGGACAAGTTCCTGTGTGATGTACTCTAGGTTACCCTGCTCTTGCAGGGGGGTTGGACTAGATGATCTTTTGAGGTCCCTTCCAACCCTTGGGATTCTGTGATTCTGTGTTTAAATACAGTGGAAGCTGGCTGGCTGAGAAGACTTTTAGGTTCTGTGCCTAAACTGGTATTGTTCTGAGTCCCACACAGTTGTTATTTCTGTGTACACTGGCAGTGGGTAGGAGGAGAGCAGGTTCATCTGTCCATCAGACATCGCAGAACAAAATGCCCTAAAGAGACGGAATTTGACTTTGTCCCAAAAGCTAAAACAATCTCATGTACTCCTGGTCTTATTCAAACTTTATGCTGATCTTCCATGAGGAAATACATCCTCATATGGTAGCAGCTGTGACCAGCATTATCTTTGCAGTTTTGTTTAGCTATGGAGAAAACCACTCCAAGCTCCTATTATCCCACAGAAGCCCAGAGGCAATGGGTTTTCCTTGTGAGCAGCGGTTAAACAAATCACAGTAACAATGTTTTGGGTGTATTCTGTGAAAGAGTTGACTCCCTGCCAGTAAGAAACCCAACCTACTCCTCAGGGTGCTGTTTGCAATGTTGATCTCCATTTTTCACTCCCTTAAAGCGTGCCAAAGAGATCCAACCCTGAGTCTGCACTCGGCTCTGGTCAGGATTCACTATGCTGGGAATGCCTTTGATTAATGTCCTGTTGTTACAGCAGTGGCTCCATGCTGCAATACTTCTACTCCGTGTTGTCTCTAGTGGGATGTCCAAGAACATGGTAATGAGCAAACAGCTGCTTGAAGGAGTAGTTCTGGAAGTAAGTCAAGACAGAGGTCTGCCCGAGCAGATATGGACAGTGCAGATGATGGAGACCTGGTCTGTGAAGCCAAGGGAACTGGGGAGGTTGTTCCTCTCATTCTAAAGCAACATCTAGAAGTTATTATATAGCACATGCCTCAAAGCTAACAATCCTTCTCCACTACCAGAGCAGAAGGGTGATCAGCTCAAGAATGGATGTTGTCTCTACAGAGATTAAGTGAGCTGTGCCTAATGAGCATGAAGGTACAGTCCAACATATGGGAGAACCATGCTGGAGCAGTGTGGGCTTGCTGAGATAGAACTGGCACATAGGAAAAGCTTTTGGGGATAAGGAAGTGCCTGAGCTGCACAACTGAGTAAAGACAGAATAAAGCCTGGAGCAGGCTAAATAGTGTCAGAAACATCCCTTGCTCAGCATCTTACTGACTGGATGCTTAGCTGGATGGCTAAGGAGAGAAGTGGACCTGAGCAACATGTGGGGGATACAGTCAGTGCCTCTACCATGTCACAAATAACACAGGCCTCTGGAGATAACTTCATTTGACTGCTTTTTCTCTGGGAAAACAATAAAGTATCCTGCCTGCTAGAAAAAGGTGAATTACTGAGCCCATAGGAGCTGCCAGGTCACTGCTGACAGACTCCAACTCAGCTGCAGGGTCCTTATCTTCTAGCACAAAAAGTCACCTTGCAGAGAAGTTCTGCAGACATTTTGGTACAGCACTTCCTAGGGTGACTACTGAGATCGTTGTCTAAAGTAGGGACAATCCTCTCAGTGGGGAGGGACTAAAACTTGCAGCACTGAGCCCTACACACAAGCAGCAACCATCAAAGAAGTTGTGAATGCTCCATCCCTGGCAGTGTTCAAGGCCAGAGCCTTGGGCAATAGGGTCTGGTGTGAGTCATCCCTGCCCATGGCAGGGGGTTGGAACTGGATGATCTTAAGGTCCTTTCCAACCCAAACAGTTCTATGATTCTATGCTTTCTGCAAGGTCCATGCTACATAAACACCTTCCAGCCCCTCAGACTGCTTTCTTGTACAGCTCCATTTGCACTTGCTGAGAGAGCAGCTGGAACAGGAGTGGTGAGAAGAGAGCAGAAGGTAGGACAAGTTATGCAAGGTCACAGCTATGAATCTGCATCAGAATAACTGTCCCTGGGCAGGGTACCGAGCAGTCTGCAGGGAGAAGAATCCAACCAAGCTGCCACAGAAATCCCATCCATCCTACCCTCTCTAACAAATGACCAAGACAGAAGCAAAACCCTCTCCAGTTCAGCCTGGGACAGGGAGAACTCAGGAAAAGCTCATTCCAAAAAGGACAGAGTTGGGAAATTCTGTTAGGCTCAGGAGCTCTCCATTCCAAAGAACAACCGTCTCTTTCATTGAAGCTTATTTCCACTTTATTTTATGCCTAAAAGCTGTGCTTCTGTATCTGCTTGTGTGCAGACTGTCCTAAATTGGCTGCATATAAATATGTTTATTTGAGAATCCAAGTGTGTGTGGAGGGAAGTGTGTACATATGTACAGACAGGCTCAATCCCTTGCTCTTCCAACCCTGTCCCCATGTTTTGAAAGAAGGCTGGAGAATCTAGAGGGAGCAAGAAAGGGAAAAGTCCCTACAGTGGAAGTCCAACAAAGCGCCTACACAGTAAGGCTGTACAGTGGAAAACAGCCAGATGGCCCATTTGCAGCACAGTCTAACTTGTTTGCTTGCTGGAAAGCATTTTCTGTCCTAGTCTATTTTAATCGAGTCCCATCTGCAGTTTCTCCTGTGGCCTTTGCTTGTTCCAGACCATGTTAATTACTCTTGTTGCAATTAAATTGATTTTCATCACCCTTAATCCTGCTGTTGTCTTTTGGATGGGGCAGACGGGTCATTCAGAGCTTCCCTGTTTCTCAGTTTTGGAAGACCTTTAATACACTTACACATTGTTCCTGGCAGCTAGGAAAATGCCACTCATTGCCTAGAAGATATGCCTGGCCGTGAAGTATATCCAAAGACAATATTTCCTTTAAAATTGTGGATGTAAAGAGGCTCCTGAGCAACAGTTAAAAGCAGCACTACTCATTTAGCCTTGGATTCACTCCTCAACTGGCTTTCCATCTCCAGTTCATTCCCCATCAGCAAACAGACCTTATTTTGCCTAAGGCACATGGTCATCTCATCCAGCCTGATTTCAGCGCTATGATTTCCGGCACCAGCACTGGGGACCAGGGGTTTGATGAGGTCTGAGGGGACATCATCACCAGCAGGGACATTTAAGCACCATGTCCCATGCCCTTGTAGGCTTTGGTGTCAAACGGTGGTTTCTCCTCTCCTGTGTAAAACTGCAAACTGTTCCTGTATGATCTCTACAAACAAACACTTTATTGTCCCTCTGCATGTTCCCAGCCTCTGTGCAGGACTGAGAGCTTTTCTGTTAAAAACCTCAGCCTGGTCCAGGAAATGGGAGGGAAGGAAAAGGGGGGGAAAAGTGACGGGGGGGTGGGCAAAACCAGTTTTATTTTTTCTTCTTCTTTTTTTAAATAAGGCAAACGTTGGAACTGAAATATGGCAATAAATGCGCTCCTGTGATTTTTCATGGTTTTTCAGCTGTAAAGAAAATAGGAGAAATATTCCATTCTGTCTGGTTTCCAAACCATTCTGAGAGTAACGTCTTTATGTACAGAGCAGCTTGGATGCTGCTCCTGCCTGCTCTGTTACTGAAACCATCCCTGCAACAATAAAGTCCTTCTTTCCCCAATCAGAAAGACCCATGGCAGTAACTGCTCAGATATTTTGTCATTAGGGGATGTAGTCCTCCACATGCTGACAGTCCTGCAGCATCGCCTGCCTGGATCGCTACAGGGCATGGCAAACTGATGGCACCAAAACATCCTTAGTGCATAAGGCACAAAACAGAGAGCATTTATTCAAGACTGGGAGCAATGTCAGGTTTCAGCTCCAGCCTCAGCTGGCTCCTGTCCTCAAGCACCTCTTGCTGCTGCAGGCATGAATATGGTCAGACACAGCTCTCCTAAGGCCCATTGGTGATGCTGTCAGTGTGTCCCACAGCCATAACATGTAGTCTGGAGCTTCTCTCTGTCCTCCTCCACAAAGAACTAAAGCTGACTGGACCTGGTTCTCTGCCACACCATTTTCAGTGTCTTTATGACTTTTCTTTCAGTGAAAGAGTTGTGGTCTATTATAGTTTGACTTTATCTAATTGTATTGCACATATAGTACAGGAAAAGCCAAAATACCCATGCATGTACGGACATGCTTTCAATAAGCAAGGTGCCACAGGAAATCTTAGCAAAACTATACTAATATTCTAGGGTCAGTTAGTGACCCAAGCTCAGACATATGGTCTGGAATAAATGTCCCACTGAACACCAAAAGCTTTATAAGCATTTACCTCTTTCCTGGTATCTACCACATAATTCTCTTATACTCCCCTGATTTACACTGGGTTTACATTACAGCTCCATTAACTCTCTCTTTTCTTTCTTTTTCCCCTCTGAAGTATCAGAAGCAAGCTAAAAGCACAGGTTCCAGAACAGCACAAACCCATGCCAGTAGCCAACACAAAACTAGCTCTCTTGCAGGAAACCCAGAACTGCCTGTTCACTACAACACACACCAGTAATTTTCCTACCCTTCAAGGACAGAGCAGTTGCAAAATGCCCATTATGGCAAGCAGATGACAGCCGGAGCCTTTCGTGGGAAGTGTGGGATCAGCACCAAACCCAGAGCTGCCATGGCTCTGAGCATCTGCTCAATATGGATAGCAAAAGCCACATTCAAACAGCTCCTAGAGCCTCTGAATTCAAGGGAACAATGAACCTTTGAGTCTAACTGAAGCTCACACTCAAAATCCTCTCTACTCCAAGGGGAGAAAAAGAAACTTCTGAAGAGCAATTCATCTCCTTATGAAATAGATATCTCAGTCGAGAACCTTTAAAGAGTGATTCAGCTCTTTCTCTGTTGGCTAATAAGAGATCCTGGAGCACTGCGAGACATCCAGCTTTTAGAGATGGGAGAGCGAGCGTGCACTTCGTAAAGCCTCCTTACACAGTATATTTTTATGCACAACAGACAGGTTTAACTGGGATCTATCCTTTTGCTTAGGATAGGAAGGAAGAGTTTAATCTATAGAGAAGCAATGGAACTTAGAAATCCCTCTCCTCCGGGATGTGCTGTCTCTGGAAATGACTATCATCCATGACCCTTCTTTGGTCAAGGCAAAAAACTGGAGGCAGGTGGACAATTACATTCCAGGGAAAGAAAGTTACAACCTACATTCGTTTTCTGGAGCTGTTGTCAGCCTTGAGCAAAGCTCCCCTAGACACAGTGGTCTTTCTCAAGCCCACCAGAACACAGAAGAGAAGCCAGATCCTCCCTGGATAAGTGGGAAGATGGCAGCTTGGGCCATGATCCAAGGAAGTCAAGAACAAGCCCCTGAAGGGCTTTTTGTGTTCAAGTTCACTGAACCACTATAGAACCACTGAGAAACAGCGAAGCTGCTGTTTCTGTGCACCTAGGATCCAAGCTACCCAAGACCAGGACAGAG
>JAVHNF010057839.1:51614-67834 GCA_034783455.1 Micropsitta finschii
TGAGAGCCCCAGCCAGCACAAGTCCATCTCCAGCCCTCACCTCTTACCCAGCCATGGTGGGAGGTGATGCCTTCCCCTTTCTGTACCGACAGCAACACGAAACACCTCAGAAAGGGGCAACATCTCCCCTTTAACTTATCAGGTGGATAAAGTCACTTGGAGCCAGCAGGAAAGCAGAACATCAAACAACCAAAGGAAAGAAATAAGTAGCTCAGCTTCCGAAAGCACATGGGATCTGAAAACCCACCCTACTCACACCCTGAACCACCAGCCCCTCTGCCCATCCAACATCCTGAGCTTCTAGAAGGAAACCAAATTAGTGAGGAATGCTAAAAAATTCTGCTCTCCCAACTATTCTGCTGTGGGATGTTCCCCCCCTTTCCACATCTGGCAAAGTTATTTTAGAAAGCTAGGAAAATTTTTCAGACTGAAGTTTTTTTGGCCAAACCGCTCAAAAGGGAAAGGTTAGAATGCACTGCCTTCTGCTACATGTCGAGGGCTATTTGGAATGAGGTTTTAATGAAAAGTCTTAAAAAGTAGTAGATTAATGAAACAATGAAATTTCTGGTAAAGATGCCCAAAATCACAGCCTTTTTTGCTGTGTCTGCTTCTGCAGAAAAGCTCAGCTCCCTCAAAACCACTGCTAAAAATATGCTTCATCTGCAAATGGCTTCGGAAAGAGGGCAGGTACTGAGTAACGCCTGGAGCAGCTAACTGGAAATAACCCAGGAGACTCTGCCAACCACCAGTCCCTGCCATCCCCATGCGAGGGGAGCGTTGTCAAACCCTCCAGCATCCAGGCTCTTCTCGTTGTCTTTTGAACTTGTCAGTCCCTACAGAGCTTAACACCCCTTTAGCTCAGAGATCACCCTATAGCAAAGCAATGGCGCTGATCAAAGCAATAACCATCAAAAACCCCACAGCCACGTAGGACACTTGCAACAAATCATCCGCCTCCTTCCCCGGTGCTCAGAAGCAGGATCAGACACATCACCAGGGCTCGAGCGGGAGCTGAAATCCATCACAAAGGAACACCAGCAGGTTGGAGGGTCTTTTATAGAGGGATAACCAGGATAACGCTGTCTCTGCTCTCCCACCTCGTGGTTTTGGCTATAGGAATCTCAAGCTTGTGGCTGGCTTTTCTTCCCTTCGCCAAGCCAACTAACAAACTTGACACACAGTCGCTGCCTCCTACTACAGGTTTGCTCCCTGTAATGGGTCTGTTGTTGGTGAGGACCATTGCAGAGGCACTCCAGGCACAGGCTCCCTGCTCACAGCACGCTGCTTGCGGAAGGCAAACTCCAAGGAGAAGCTCAGGCTCAATCAGTTTACAACTTCGCTCACATTTCCCTCACCAGGGAAACAACCAATCCACTGACTGAGAGCTTGCATCCTCAGAGCACTGAGGAAAGGCACAGGGAAGTTGAGGAAAAAGATACCAAAGGGAGAGGAAGGAGAAAAGTGCAACACCTTACCTTTAACAGTTCAGTGCAGTGCTTCCAGAATCTAAGTCCCATACACCTGGCAGAGAAACGAGGTCTTTTTCAGCATTCAAGAAGGAAAGAGCTTGCCACTTCTTGCTGTTACTGTATGTCTCCTTCACAATCTCCAGATGAGTTTTCCTGCCTTTCTTTTTGTCCTTTCCCTGGTTCCCCAGAAGAAATCAGAATTCCCTGTGTGGTATTTCAGGTCCTTTCAGGCAGTGGCAGCAGCAGCAGGCTCAAAGTACTGTGTGTGAATGGCAAAAAAGAGAGAGAGGGTTTCAGACCACGTTAGCTGCCACTGGCTGCAAGAGAGACCATCAAACTCCTGTCAGCCTCTTTAGATACCTCTTGAAGAGCTGGCAAACTAAGTGTATTGGATCCTCCTCTGGATTTTAGAGTAAAGGTAGGCAGGCATCCAGGGGGCAGGGGGAAATAGGAGGGCTTATGGACAGAAAAGGAAGCCCAGCCTCTTGGAAAGAGGGAAAAAAAACAACCCTAAACCAACTCAAAAAAGAAAAGAAAGGAAAAAAAATAGAAAAAAAAAATACTGCAAATGGAGAAAGCTGAATGGGGAGTGGGGGATTAAATTTAGCCCTCTGGTTTGGAAGCAAACTGCCTGGAGCACCACAAGTGGTTGAGAGAGAAAGAAATATTTTATGTAAAAGAGAACGTGGTTTACACAAACTAAAATAAGATGAAGCTAATTAAGGAACCTGAGCAAAGTATGCGTGTGCCTGCAATGCAGTCAATATCACTGCAGCCTGAGCAGAAACAGATTTACTGGGAAGCCCGGAGAGAACAGCAACAGGAAAGTTTAGGGAAGTCTCTTACATGCCTTCAATAGCTACTACAGAGGAGGAGGCAGGTGATGGTAGGAGAGCTCAGTGAAGAATAAGGGGGAGAGCAAAGGGTTGCTGGGCATTAAGAAATGGAGAGCACCTGGAGCATCAATTACTGATAAGTGATGTAAAGGCAAAGGAGGCTGTTGGGGGCCAATTTGCCTACAAGCTGTTTGGGGAGAAGCACAGAACTTGTGAGCTCCTGGTAATGGTAATAACTGAACACGCTAAACCTTTGGGGATGACTCTGTAAGTGGATCCTTGGCAGTTCTGATGATGTGTTGTGCTTTGATTTATTTTTCTGTGGAGGATGCTGATACCTGGGAGTGGGAGAAAAAGTGCTTGGGGAGGAGGAGTGCGTTTGCTGCAGGCCCACATCTTGGTTTGCAAAGGAGCCAGATGGCAGCTGGGATGAGGGGAAGCTGATGGGGTTTTCATAATTGGGAAAACTCTTTTGATTGAAAACCCTGCTGTACTTCAATGGTGAAACCTGAGGGTGGGTGGGCATCTTGGGTTTGAAGCTCCTCAGGCTTGCGGGAAGGTCCCAGCTTAGTCTGAGGCTGTCCGCACTGTGAGTCCCTTCACTTCCTGAAATAGTTCATCACTATTTCAGATCCCCAAGCAATCAAAGTGAGGTGATCCTAAGCATGGGATTGCGACTGTGTGATAGTGCCTGAGTAGTAACTTCTCCTCGCAGAGTCTTGGTGAAGGTCTCTCTGTTAAAAGTATCTACTGCCCAAGGGAAAGTCTTTGTGCAGGCAGTGATGTGGGTGACCAGAGAGGAGTGGGAGACACAGAGGTTAATTGGTTTATAGGTCAAATTATACCGAATCTTAACAGCCTACTGTCTGAACTGCTGCTCCTGTGGGGAAGAGGGGAAAAGCTTTTAAAGCCCCTAGTTTTGAAGAGGTTTCAAAAGGTGGGAAACCCTCTGGATGTTAATGAGCAGAAAGCTGTTTTCCTAACGTAGAGGAGAGCATCACCAGCCTAAAGGAAAGATAAAACTCAAGACTGCATACAAGGAGGTCTTTGTGCACCCTCCTTGCACCCAAGCCATGCATCTGCTCTCAGCCTCTCTCCCTCTGTTCTCTTTTAATGTTATCTTTAATATCTGCACTTCTCTTTCTTTTCCCAGCACCCTCCTTTGCTTTCTGGCTTATGAGATAATAGTTTCTCCCCTCTCATGAATTACATTGATCCCGTACCTCATTTCAAAGCTTGCTTCCTTGACCATCTCACTTTAAAACCTGAGTCTCTGAACCCTTTCCCAGAGTTCATGCCTGTTTGTGAGAGTTGTGCATCCATCATCCTGACAGGTAGTGCTCCCAGATCACAGAGCATGGAGACTCGCTTCTTCCTGTGAGTGCCTTGATCTGTCATAGAGATTTAAGGCCAGATTTTGATTGTGAATCTCCCCTTTGGTTCATCACCCTTTTTCATCAGTGAAGCACTAGATAATAACTTTAAAACTTAACATAAGGTACCACTATGTTAGAAGTCAAAAGGGCAGTGAGGGAAAGCTTCATGGCCATTAGAAAGGACAATACATTTACAGTCCCATCTGAAACTCTTGGACTTTATCATAGAATGGTTTGCATTGAAATGGACCTCAAAGCTCCTCCAGCTCCAACCCCTGCCACAGGCAAGGACGCCTTCCACTGGAGCAGCTTGTTCCAAGCCCCTGTGTCCAACCTGGCCTTGAACACTGCCAAGGATGGGGCAGCCACAGCTTTTCTGAGCACCCTGTGCCAGCGCCTCAGCACCCTCACAGGGAAGAACTTCTGCCTAAGAGCTCATCTCAATCTCCCTCTTTCAGTTTAAAGCCATTCCCCACTGTCCTGTGCCTATTTGCCTTCTTATTGGCCCCATTAGGTTCTGAAAGTTGCTCTGAGGTCTCCCTGGAGCCTTCTCCAGGCTGAACAAGCCCAGCTCTCTCAGCTGTCTCCATTGGAGAGCTGCTCCAGCCCTCACAGCATCTCTGTGGCCTCTTCTGGACTTGCTCCAACAGATCTACAACTTTCTTATGTTGAGGACCCCAGAGCTGGATGCAGTGTTCCAGTGGGGTCTCACCAGAGCAAAGGGGAAGAACCCCATCTCTTGACCTGTTGGCCATGCTCCTTTTGATGCAGCCTAGGCTATAGCTGGTTTCTGGCCTGCAAGTGCACACTGCCAGATCATGTTGAGCTTCTCGTCAACCAACATCCCCAAGCCTTCCTCCTCAGGGCTGCTCTCAGTCCATTCTCCACCCAGCTTGTGTCTGTGCTTGCTTCTCCCATCTCATATGCCTTTCAGTGTGTAACACTGCTGCCTGTCCATATCACATTTAATTACCATCTGCTAAGGTCAAGCAGGGCTATTCCCTCCTACTTATTGGGCATTGGATCCATTCCAGGGCTGCCACCACCTCCAGTACTGGGTGGGTTGGGACAGATGGAGACGCACAGGCTGTACTGGAGCATCACCCATCTCCCCTCCTTGAGGTGTCTGCACTGGGCAGCACAGGATAGCTGTAGCAAAGAGAGGGGATTGGGAAAACACACTTCAGATGGGGTATGACAGCTCATGCCTTAGGTAGGACTCAGTATTTCCAGCTGGGGGTAAAAAGAAGTACATAGGCAGGAGCTATAAAGTGTGACCTGACTGATTTTGTTTAGACTCATGTACGTGAGAGACTGAAACATCTCATTCCTGGCCACAGCCCTTTCTCCCAAAAACATAAAGACCTCTTGGAAAATGTATATGTTTAGTTGTTTTTCTGTGGAATAACTGTGAGTCCTGTGTACCCTCTGCTGCTGCTGTGGTTTGGCAAAGAAAACCCCACTTTGGTGAGCTTAAGCCAGGGAATAGAGAAAATTCCACTTCGGAGCTGACCAGCTAGGAAAATGTGATGCTCCACACAAAGTGGTTTCTTAACAACTTCAGGACAGGGGTAGGAACTGCTCAGTACCTGCTGCCTGCCCCAGTTTTTTGTCTGCATCAGGAATGGTTGGAAAAACAGCTAAATATGTTCAGAGAAATTGTGATTCATAAACTGCTCTTGTGTTTGTTTGGTTTTTAAAGCTGAGGAGAGGCCAGGTCAAAGAAAGTCACATAGATGGCCTTTGTTTTTTGTTTAAAGCAGGGAAGCAACAGCTTGGATCTCTTCGAAACACAGGTAGCACGTTGCAAAAGTGCTTACAGTTGGGTAAGGATTTTATGTGTCATTATGAAGCTCAAAGGAGGTTTGTGTCTATTCCCAGTGAAGTTCAGCCTTCGGGGAGTGCATATATTGGAACGGAGAACAAACCCCATGGCCAAGGAAGGGTGGATAATAGCTTTGCCGGGAAAACTGTTGAATGCCCAGAATGTGTATGGTGGAAGCAGTCACTGAATGAAAATGGGCAGAAAAGGGAGAAATAGCAGGCAGAAGATTGCATCTGTTAAGGTGATAGCTGCTTGAAGTTTTCCTAAAGCGATGAAGGGCTTGGATGGTTTTACAGCTGAGGAAAAACGAAATAGAACAAATAGTAAAATAAAGAATAAAATTCTCAAACTTTTAGAAAGTTTTGTGCTTTTAAGAACTGCACAAATTAAGCCACTCGCTGCTGTGAACTGCTGCTGCTTTCCAGTGCAGCCGTCTCCCAGCTCTCAGGTCAAAACCTTGTCTTACTCTCAGGATGAGCAAGAGAGTTTTATGTCCCTAGAACACTTACATTTATAGAGTGTCCTATTAAAAGCTAATTAGGCACTTACAAGCAAAGCAGCAGGGACATGAGAAGGGGATGTGGGATCCCAGCTACTCTGTGCAAAGCCATCTGAGTGTGGTGGTACACAAGTCTGTGACTTAGCCTCAGGAAAAGGCACTGAAGATCTAGCGGTAACGCAAGAGCTTTGAGCTGCTGCCCCAAAAGTACCATTTATGCTTTAATATGATTAAAGCATTTCTGTTTGTGCTTTAAACAGGCATTTCTTGACTAGCCATTGCAGATAATGGTATCTGAGTTCTTGCTAAGTCCTGGTGCTGTATGGAACTGAGGCACACGGAGGCAAGAAAACTTGCTCAAAGCTATGCGTGAAACCAGTGCCAGAGCCAGAACATCTCCTTTCCCTTCCCATCCCTATCCCCTCTTTTAAAGCCAGCGAAGGCCTTGAGCCACTGCAGCAGCTCAGGAGCTTACCCTGCACTGCTAACCTGTCTTCTCTAAAGCAGCGATGGGCAGTGGTGCTCTGCAGGGGTGAAGCTGCCACTTAGAAACCTCTGTTGTGCTTTGATCCTGGTGGGAAAAGAACTGGCCAGCTCCTACCTACCTGCCAGCCTGGAGCTCACCTCTGTGGCTGGGAGATAGGGAGCAGAGAAAGGAGCCTGACAGTCCCGTGCCTCCCACAGCCGGAGTGAGATGAGCATCATTTTGTGCCCTGACTGATGAGATTAAGCAGCTTCTAATTGGGAGCATGGGGAAAGGGTGAGGTGGCCCCTTTGTGCTTCTGCTCAGGTGCTTGACACTTTGCATCCTTTCTGGCTTTCAGCTTGAGCACACATGGGTGAGAGATGCTGGGGTTTAGGCTCCGATGCTCACTCACACATATCTACATGCTCATATGCATCATTCAGGCTGCTTGGTACTGCTGACACATACACAGCCCTCGCTGTGTGGGTGCTGCTGCTTCCTCTTGCTTACCCAAGGGACAGCTTTGTGTGAATGGTGATGAAACTCCTGCTGTAGGAGGAAATCCCTTCAGAGATTGCAGATCCTTGCATCAGTGAGGATTCCCTCCAGTATTTCATGGGCAAAGCCTGAATAGCTGTTGTCCAGGTACTGCTGTCAGACTGCCTCAGTGTTGGCTTTGACCCTCATCTTTGGGTCTTTCACTTCTCCAAGCCAAGATTCCAGGATGGGAATAGCATGGTGTTATGTACATGTGTCTGTGTCCCATGTCACTGTGTCCTCGGGGTTGATTGTATGGTCTTACTTTGGGGTCCCACTGGAGGGATTGGAAGAGACAGTGTTGAAATCCCTCTAGCTAAAAATCAGGAGGGTTTTAGAGCCTCTCAGGAGAGGATTTACCCATTGAGGTGTTATCTTGAGAGCATAGGAGGGGACTAAAAAGAATGAGTCGACATCCGGGGGTAAAAAGAGCACAGAGAAATCTTCCTTCCCAAAACAACGCACCTGTACCTCCTTATTCCAATGTGAATATCAGCCTTGTTGGTGCAGGTGGAAAACTCTCCCCCTATTTAAAAAGCAAACCCCATACACACAATGTCCCAGCCCTGTTTGCATCCCAGATTGGAAACGGTGCCCTTCCTGAACCTCCTGCACCGGACAATGTACCTATTGAACCTGCAGTGACCAGGACGCTCTGCCTTGTGCTGAATGAGCTGCCTTCTGCTTGCAGTCCCCACACTGTCAGAAGTAAACAGGGGCTCCCCCCACCTTGATACTGTGGCTTGTTCATCACCTGATGAAAATAGCAGCTGGGGCTGGGATGGTGCTCACAGACCAGCTTTGTCTGGCAGTGGGTTACTTGAATAATGTTTTCTTTTGGCTTCTCCCATCCTCCCAGTGTCTTTCCAATTGCTCAGCATGGCTGTATGGAGGGAATGGGATGGACACCTCCAGGTTGGCTCTGGGCAATGTAGGCTTGCCTAGGTGAGGTCTCTTGTGCTTGTTGTGCCTGCCCAGCATCTCACCTTCATTCTCAGGTGGCCACAAGCAGGGTGTGAAGGGAATGGGCTCCGCTAGCTTAAACATGTGCTGTGTTAGGGCTTACACTGCCATTCAGGCTGGAGCTTGGCACATAGGAGGGATGGGTGGTGCCCTGGGGCTGCTCACCCCTCTGCATTCATGGAGGGCACCCCATGGAAACAGTCTGTTGTGTTTGGTTGGGGATTTGGGGGTGCACGGAAGGGCTGACACCTCCTTGGTGAGGGGAGTGGGCAGTGCCAAGGCTGCAGCCTGGTGTGACAGGTCCGCAGTTAATCGGCTGACATGTGATTGCATGGCCATCAACCTCCATCCACAGTGCTCCTACGGCACAAGGGACCTGCTGTCCCTCCTGCTGTGCAGCTCCATGCTCAGGGTCTGCAGGACATGTCCAACCTTCCTGGCCATCCCTAGATAATGGTGACAGTGCTGTCCTCCATGAGGCACAGTGTGGACTGCTCCCTTGGCCAAGGCTATGCTGTGTGCACTTCTCTGCCCATGCATGCTGCCCTCATGCACTGCTTGCCTTCATACACAACCCCCAGCTCTTCCTTTTTCCTTTCCTCCCCTCTTGCACACATTCATGCCCTTGTTAATCAGCTGCTTGGACTGAACCTCACTTTGCCCTCCTTTCCACCCTCCCTGATGGAGACATGCAGGCTCAGCAAGAAAACATAGGGGTGCGCATCACACAGGGTATTTATACAACGAATGAATGAAAACAGGACTAATCTAATGTTCCTCCCAGCATAGGATGGAGCAAGATGGGAATACAGCGCCTTTTGTATGGGCATGGGACATCTTCTCTGTTTGCTTTCCTCCCAGAATGCCTTTTCTCACCCTGCACAATATAAACAGGGCTCTGTTGACCTTGGGAGCTGGTGGAGAGATTACATCAAGCCCAGCAGGTTTTGCTGGGCCGGGTATTTATGGTCTTGCACCCTTTTGCTTTGGCTACAGGGGTGATGTGTGCCATGCTTGCAAGTAGGGTCAGATGCCTCTCCCCATGCACTGGCAACAGGGAAGCTCAGAGCTCTCCTTGGCCCCCAGTGAAACTCATTGATGAGGTGGAATTCTGCAGGGTTTCCCCTTTTGCTTTGTTAGCCCCTTTTTTTGTTGAACAAGGTATTTCGTGGTGTTTGCTTTGTTCCAATGGAAGGTGTTTGGGTCTCTGAGCCTGGTGGGAGGGCTCTAGGACAGGAAGGAGGCTGCCACTTGCTGCAGCAGGTCAGGCGGATGCAACAGAATTGCACATGGGCTAAAGTCTGTGTGTAATGAGGTAGCTGGTGGGTAAAAGTCTGGAAGGGGTGTAAGGTGGAGCCAGAAATCTTGGGCTGTTGAGCATAGAAAAAGATTTACAGATGTGTACAGCTTCTCCAAACTCTGTTAATCCTGACCTCTTCTGAGTGTTCTTGCCTGTTCTGCCTCAAATCAAAACTTTTCATACCAAGCTGGTAAAAGCAGTCTAGACAAGATGTCCCAGCACCTTGTCCAGCTGAATCTTCAAAGTGTCTGACACTGGAGAATCCACCACTTTCCTGGGGAAATTATTCCAATGGCTTATTTTCTCACTGTGGAAATTTTTCCACTTGTGTCCAATAGGAATTTCCCCAAGAAGAACTCATACCCACTATCCCTCATCTTTTCCATGTGACTCCTTGTAAAAAGGGAGTCTTCATCTTCTTTGTAACCACACATTAAATGCTGGAACATGGAAATAAGGTCTTCCCTGAGCCTTCTTTTCTCAAGGCTGAACAAACCCAGTTCTCTCACCCTTTCCTCATACAGCAGTCCTTGGATCATCTTTGTGGCTCCAATATGAACCCTCTCCAGCCTGTTCACATCTTTTTTGTATAGCGGGGACCAAAACTGAACACAGTTTTCCAGGTGTGTTTTGACAAGCAATGAGTAGAGTGGGATAATGACATCTTTATCTCTGCTGGTGATGCCTTTGTTAATGTAATCCAGCATCCTGTTGACTTTCTTTGCCACACTGTTCACTCACATTGGGTTTGATGTCCACCAGGACCCTCAGGTCCCTTTCCACAGAGCTGCTCCCTAGCTGGGTAGATTGCTGCCTGTGCTGCACTCTTAGATTGTGTTTTTCCAGGTGCAAGACCTTACATTTGTCCTTGTTGAATTTTGTAATGTTTCTGTTGGCCCACTCTTTCACCCTAGCCAGGTCATCCTGCAGTGTGGCTGTCCCTTCCAAAGTGTCCACTTCCCCTCTCAGTTTGGTATCATCATCAGACTTCATCAGGGTACACTTGATCCCATCTTTCAGATCACTCATGAAGATACTAAACAGTGTTGGGCCCAACACTGATCCTTGGAGGACCTCACTAGTGACAGGTCACCAGTTGGAAAAGGAGCTGTTTATCACCATCCTCTGGGTGCAGGTGATCAGCCAGTTCCCCACCCACCGCATGGACTGCTTGTCTCGACCATAATACATCAATTTCTCTAAGAGGAGGCACTGTGAAACATATTAAATCTGGTGTTCAATAACCAAGCCCAAACGCAGATTTTGAAGAAATGCTTTCTGGTTGCCTAATTTAGCTCAGACATTTCAAAGACAGAGCATTTGCTTCTTTCACTAACTCCTCGGTAGCACAGGGTAGTGGTTAAGGAGTTGCTGTCTTCAGCCCCAGGACTGGCTGTACTGTGCCTCAAGGGTGTTCTGAGTCCTGCCATATGGAGCAGCAGCAACAAATGAACTTTCAGCCCCTCTAGGTTTTGGTGAATAAATGTCAGAAACTATTACTCACCATCTGCACGGGTGCTGCTCAGAAGCAAGAGCAGGGCATCCATATGTAAAGGAAAGGCTGATGCCAGAGGGTAGGAAAGCTGCATTAGGCTGTATTATTTCTGTCATCACTATGTCCCATACCTAAATCGAGCCTTTTAAAAAATACTAGTGAAAAATTAACACTCTTGGTATTTTGAAGAAATAGATTCTTCATGTCTCTATTTGTAGTTGCAGTCATATTTTTCTGCAGTGAGCCTTATTCTCAAAGCGCCAGAATGGACATGACAGAGAAATCTTTGACATAGGGCATGAATGCAAATGTGATTATCACCTTTAGAGAGGAAAGATATTATGCTAGTTAAGCTGCAGCTACAGGAAGCAATTCAACCCTTGAACAAAGCTCTGTAACCTTGCTTGAAGCCAGGCAGCACATCCCTCTGGATTATGTGGTAAACCCACCAATGAGGCATCAATCATCCCTTTTTCATGTGTCAGAAGTAACACTGAGCTGCCTTGGGTCTGAAACTGCTGCAAGTGCTGTTGACAAAACTACTGTGAAATCATGTTCAAAGTTACTCCTTCTCGTCCTCTCATTTTCTGTCTGTGGAGGGTTTATCAGAATAAAAGGCAGAGCATGAAGAGTTTTATTTTTGCATATTTTACCAATCAGATGGAAAACATATTGTGGGAAGTGTGGTATTTTGACACGATCACAGGATTCAGAAACCGGCTGTTCTGAAACCATTTTATGAGTCCTTAAACAGCAGTCTGAAATTAATTTCATTTTTACTTTTTTTCTTTTCAGATCTGTCAGTGGGCTCTAATACTCTCCGGGTTTCTAATGTGCATGTTCTCTGAATGTTGAGTCTTACCTGATTTATAGCATGTGACCCAGACAGGCTCTTCAAGACGAAGACCACTGTAACACTATTTGGACTGCACAGAAAATTAATTCACCAGAAAGACAATGCATCTCATACAGAGACAAGGTTCTCCTACAGACAACTCCACTTTAAATCTGATAGTTACAAGTTCCCAGGATATAGCATTATACTTCATTTACATCTTGTGAAAAAAGGCATTTCAAGTTACTACTTTTGTTGTAAATGGCAGCATAATGTAGAACAAGTTATTCACCTAAAGTCAAATTACTTCACGGGAATTCTGAGAAATAGCCTGTAATTAAAAAAGAATCACAAATGTTTGATCCCAAAATATTTAAAGTTTCCTATTTGTGGAAAGAAGAAGGAGGAATAAAAAAGAGCCAGCTAACATGCCAACTAAGATGTGGAAATTGCCACCTCCTGATGAAAGATGCAAACACACTCCTAATCTAAATGTTAAGAGCAAAACATCTAATCTCCAGAACTAATTACCAGTAACTTCTTAAGCTACCACTCACATTAGTTGAGCAAAGCTCCATCTTTTTTTCCACCGGATCTACCACAGAATGTTCCTCAATGTAGGTAAGAGTTCTACTTGTTCCTAAAATCTGAAAAGGAAGAAATAAAAAATAAAGTACTAAAACCAAACCAAACCAAAACAAAAACTCTGAAACACAAAAATGTCAAGTTTCTAGTGGCCCTATAATAATAAAAGTAATTAATGGATACCACAATAGTGGGATCACTGGCAAGACTACATCATTGCAGGTGGCATCAGCCATATAGCATGACACAGACCAGTCTGGAAGGCATGTATAGATATACAGACTCAATAGACATATAAAGCCTACAACATATTCTCGCCACTAGGTACACTAATTACAGTTTATGTGATATTTGTTGATTGCATTTCCTACAAATTAAGCTTTTACTTTGAATTCAGCTCCAGTTCTGGTGATGACATAAAAATGCACCACAGCCTTAGTAAACCATTATGACTGTCAAAGCGTACCGCTTTTACAATACTTGGCAATCCCCACTCTGTGCTGAGGAGACGGTGGCTATGCAACCTCCCCTGGTTATCAAGGGTTCTGTCAAGGACATCCACTCCTACCACACACGGATTCATTGGGTTGGGGTACTTTCTCATAGCAGCTTTGATCACTGTATCCCAGGGGTGTCTGTAAAAAGGAGACAAGATTTGTAACTATTTTGCATTTCATTGCAATTATTTAGACAACAATAAACCAGGGATCTAGGTTGTGTAGTATGGCACATGTTGTACAACTCCCTAGCTCCCAGAAGTCCCTTCAGAATACAGCAATGCTTAGGAAAGGAATAAGAAAGTACTGACACACAAACAGAAAAAAAAAAATAAAATAAATACTCCATTCTCCAGAGTGAAGAAAGGAATTGTTAACCCAAGACTAACAGAAATGAGGGCAAGGAGCAACAGTCACAAATTGCTACAAGTAACATTCCAATTAGTTGTGCAAAAGCCCCACAATGACAGGGTAGCTGTCCACTGAGATGGCCCAATCTCAATGCATTTGAGAGCTCAATAAGTAAAGCCACCTGACTTAACATTTAAATTAGCCCTGCTTACACCAAATAAATTCAAGAAGAAATCATTAGCTTCTGTTTCTTTGCGTAGCAAAAGAACACAAAGCAAAATTTAATTCAACTAAAAAAAAACTAATCAAAAAGTTCAAAATGAAACAGCAGATTTTCAGAAACTATACCAGCTCACTGCCTTAAGTGTGCACCTATATTACTGCTTCCAGCAGCTTGTTAGCATGAATTAAATTTATGTAATTTCTCAACACAGAACTGCTTTTATGAAACAAGGTTTGATAATTTCAGACTCCTGGGATCAGAGCAGCCCCACTCCTGGAGGCCAGGCTGCCCACAGAGCTCTTGTTGTGGGACTTTATTTACCTTCTGAAACAGGAGGTCAGAGAAATTATGGCCTTGATCCAGTACAGAAATTCTGCATGAAGTAATAATTTCTACATTCAGAATAACTTATAGATCAGGAACAAAAGGTTTATAACCTTTAAAAGTACCTTTAAAAATTTAACCATTGGTATCTAAGTTAAGAAGGCTTGGGAGCGCCAACTTGTATGTAAGAGTTGCACTTAGGGCCCTAAATGGATCTGATTTTTAAGAACACTACTTTTATAGTCTTAAAATAGATTGGTACAGAAGGGCATCAACTGTACACCACTGCAAGAACAAACAGAAGCTTGGGAAAATAAGTTCCAACAAGAATGAGAAAAGGTCTTTTGGCTTTATTGGTAGAAGCAGGAAAACCAGAGCCCACAGTTCCTACACCAGAGGAAGAGCTGGAGGACCATTCCCTGTTATCTTCAGTGACTGTACATCACAATCAGCAGAAGATTCACAAACAGAAAATGACAAATTTCTGCTAAGTGTCCTTGAGGGATTTAAAGAGTCAGAAATCTGACAAGGAACAACAATATTTTATTAACGCCTGAATTATCTAATCCCAAACACATGACACTGTAGGTAGGGGTGTTCCAGTATAGATCTTAATGAGAAAATGCCAAATAAAAATCAGGTTTGTTTCACAGGCGTCAGATATTCATCTCAAACCCAGAACTTAAGCCACATGCAAGCAGCCTTTACAAGCCTCTGCTTGCCATTTCATACTAAAAGCTACAGTTTGAATTCAAAGAATCATAGAATGGCTTCGGTTGGAAGGGACCTTAAGGATCATCCAGTTCCAAGCCCTCTGCCATGGACAGGGACACCTCTCACTGGATCAAGTTGCTCAAAGCCCCATCCAGCCTAGCCTTGAAAATTCAGCCTTGAAAATTAGTGCTAATGTAATTAAGGAAATTTAAAACAGCACATCTTTTAAGAGCTTTCACCCCTGGTGCTCTTCAGGATTTGAGTTTTAAGAGACCTGCGGCAGATGAGTTATTGGTGGCATTTAAAAAGCTGCACTGGAACTGCTGCATCCTCAAGTCAGCTCCCTGGTAAATCTTGCGGCATACCTGTTGATGTGTAACAGTAACCTTTTGCTTACTGCTCCCTTTTTACACAAAAGTGGAACTGGATGGCCAGAACGGGGTTCAAAATATCTTCGATGTGGAAAAAAACCTGACAGTAAGAAAACGTACTCAACTATCACTTAATGTGTGTCTGCTAGGCATTTCTCTGAGAGTATCTGACAGCTAAGGTAAGATACGCTGTCCCTCTGTCCATACCTCTTGGAACACATCGTCAAGTACGTCAGTAGTTTGGGATTTATGCGGGTATTTTGGTGCTAAAAATATTTTTCCTTAATTACCCACATCTTTCCCAGGCAGTTCGGCTGTGGGACCACCCCCACCACTACCAAAACTACCACCGCCCGGTGGAACGGCACTTCCCGCAGCAAGCCGTGGGAGAAACTCTCGCACGGGAGCCCGACCACGCAGGAGGAAGCTGAACGTGATGAAGAACCCGCAGCGGGGGAAACACTGACACACTGCCAACCCACTCCGTCACCGGAGGGGTTTAACGCCGCCACAGGCCAGTCCTCCCCCACCCGGGTTGCCTGTCAAGCCTTCGTGCCGGTATAACCGGTCAGGAGCTGCCGCTCTCAGCCTCCCTCCTCCAGCCGCGCCCGCAGCATTTCCCATTTCCGCCCTCACGCGGGCAGGGTCCGGCTTGCCCGGCACGGCACGGCACGGCCCGGCCCGGCCCAGTAAGGCGCCGGACAGCCGGCGGAAGGAGCGGTGCCGCCGTCCAACGGCCAACGGCCGTGCGCGAGGAGCTCGGTCCCCCCTCAGCCCTCCCCGCCCGGCCCCTCACCCGAACACATGCTCCGAGCTCCAGATCTTCATGGCCGCCGCAGTCTCTCCTCACGGCCGGAGGGAAGCAGAGCGGCAGCAGCAGCGATCCACGCTCGGCGGCTCCTGACAGCCCCGCGCCTGCCTGCCTACCGGCCAGCCAGAACGAACCGGCGGGCGGAGCTCCGTGGGGTCGGCCCTGGGCGTGCCCAGGCGGCTCCTGCGTCATGCTATTCCGTCACCGCCTCGCCTTGCCCCGCCCACTACCCCCGCCACCACCGCACGCCTTCCCGCGCAGGCTGTGAAGCGGTGGTGGTGTAGTATGGAATGGGGTGAAGTGTGTGTTGCTGTGCTGAGGAGTGAAACGGCGACGCTAAAAGCCTTAATTCACCCAAAGGCCTTTGCACGAAGTGACTTTACAGTGGGCATCTCCATGTAAAATGTGTTATATAGGGAAAAAAAAACCCTCAGGAGACAAGTTGTTTTCTTTCCGCCAGGCTTTGTGTGACATTACCACAGGACAATGGATATCACTGCAGGTGATAATGGTTCAATATCTGTATGGACACCAGTAACAAGTGGCATCCTTCAGGGGTCCATACTGGGACCAGTACTCTTTAATATCTTCATCAACAACATAGCGAGATTGGAGTACTTAGACTACTGTGTGCAGTTCTGGTGTCCTCAACATAGGAAGGATATAGAACTGTTGGAACAAGTGCAGAGGAGGGCCATGAGGATGATCAGGGGACTGGAGCACCTCCTGTATGAAGATAGGCT
>JAVHNF010057843.1:5650-18362 GCA_034783455.1 Micropsitta finschii
AGGATGCTATGGGAGACAGTATCAAATGCCTTACTGAAATCAAGAAAAACCATATCTACCGCTCTACCATCATCCATGGATAGTTTAATGTGACAGATGAAATTAAACGTTAAGGTATGACTAGACACTTAACTCATTTTTACATCATTCCTGAGGTCTGTGCTGCTGACTACTGCATGAGGCAGGACATGAGTATAGCTGAATTTTGGGTATGATGAAGTCTGACTGAGCATGTGTCCTTTTAGTTGCAGAATGTGGAGGACAGACTCAGACTGCTGGACATCCAAGCCTAGGATAACAGGAGTTTATGAACATGGGTTGTTTCAGTGCCTGTGAACACCCAGATGTTCCTTGTGGAGTTTCCTGTACTATAAAGGCCCCTAACTCCACGTGAACCTTATAACCATAATGGCTTCAGGAATATAGCTGCAATCCTACATACAACTGCCGTGTAAAAGAAATAAAATCTGCAGGCATGCCAAGACATGTGAAACTTAAAATTCATAGACTTGTTGGCACTGCCTGCACAGGGAAAGATTCTGTTTCATGTCTGCAGAAAATGGATTGTCCATCACATCTTGTTCATGCCTAAGCCTCCACACCTGCATTGCGGAGGTCCTTGCTGCTTCTCTCTTACATGCCTTGCACTGCATTCTGCCTGTGTTGCATTTTGGGTCATGTAGGTTATGAGTTCTCTTTGGGTAAAGACAGCTGTCAGGCTGTCACGTGCATATAAAAGATGACTACTTCTGATTTCTGATCTTTGGCTGGGATTTTGAGACACTTCTGTAAGAGCAATGACAAACACTACCTGTTTGTTCTAGGGAACCTGTCAACTTTTCTCTGAAAACTGCTGCCTTAAGTAACCTTGATCATTTTCTCGGGGGATATGCAGGTGCTAAACTGAATCCTTGCTTACCATGACCTGCAAAATTTAATTTGATCTCTACATGGTTTATTGTGTAGAGAATCACAACTGGAAACACGATGCTGCACTTTCCTCCTTGGATTAGGGAGATGTAGAAGAATGAATAGTGACTCCCTGTTGTCTAGTAACACTTTTCACCCCAAAATCTGTTACATGCTCCTGGAAGAAAAGAAGTAAAGATGGGAAGCATTTTCTCAGTCTTATAATGACTTTTATGTGCCCTCTAAAATATGGTTTGCGTCTGAAAATTGGGATCTGAATAAGTTGTTTGTTTCTGGCTGGATAATCAGTATTGGAAGCTTATCACTTGTTAAGTATCTTAAAAGTTTGGTTACATTTCTATGCAACTTCACATCTCTGTGCTTTGGACATGGCTGTTTGCAAGCCAGTGCACAGGTCAGTACTTTTAGCTTTAATATTTTAATTTAAAACAATGTTAGTGTGTCATTACTTGATTGAATGCAGTATGCCCCTTTCCATCCTATTAATTAAATACATTCTCCCGCATGTGAGGTAGTTATAATGCAAACAGAGAACTGTTTTTAAGTTAAAATAACCCACACAAAATCAAGACGTTTACTAAATATTTTCTTACATTTAAAATGTCTCCTATTATGAGTACTTCCAGTGACTTAACACAATACTGTGTCATCACATAACAGCACTGAGTATAATGAAAACAACCATGGGAACCCTCCTACAAAGCTGCAGGGAAACATCCCTTTCTAGACGTGGAGTAAACCATGGATTAAATTGTTGTACAGTTTAAATATAAAATACATGTGAGAAAATTCTGGTTTAATACTTATTAATTGGCAGATAGATTACAGAGAACTAATTTGCCTGGCTAATATCACTGACAACTTGTCATCTTTATTCAAATGATTCTGCTAGCCTTTGGTTTTTAACTGGTTTGCTTTGTTTACTCACTAAGAGTGACATAGAAAGACCCAAATAATAAAAAGATTGTTAGAGCTGCAGAAGGCTGACGGAGTAGTCAGATTTATTTTGTATCAGGTGTTGCTCTGTAACAATCTCCATTGCCTTAGTCCTTTTTGGGAGAACGACGACGTGTAGCAGATCTCTTCGGTGCAAAAGAATGAAAACTCCCAACATCCTTGATCTGATGGACAGGTGAACATTGTGCCTTGGGGGAGGTTTATTTCTGTTTTCCCTTCTGTAACTTCAGCATCTGGAAAGCTGCTTGCTTAGACCCCTGCAAAGTTTTTCCTCAGTATTTGACAGGCACTGTACCTAACATGAAATGCATGCAAACCACAGCATGGTTGCTAAACAGAGGTGATGAAATGTAGGTATTACTGTAGCCCTACGAGCATTTACATACATCTTTGGTCTTACTCCCACAAATTGTGTCAGTGAAATAAATGAGACTATTAAATCCTTACGTGAATGCATGTGAATAAAAGGCTTTAAATGGCAAAGAAATAGTGTAAAACTTTCCACTGCCCAGCAGTGGGATTTTCAGCCTACAAAAGCTGTCAGCATCATTTTGTTTGCAAATGACTGGCCTACATGTTAGTCTGGTGCAAAGGTTTCTGCTCTTCTCCTTGGGTTTTGAATATTCCTTTAAAATTTTGAATCAGGTAACATTCTTTTATTTTTTTTTTTGCCTTACAGGAGTGTTTGAGTAACTTCAGGGAAAAGAGCAACTGAATGGGGTTAGAAATTATCCAGCTATTGAAAGGCTGCAGGCCCCATGTGCAAAATGTGCTGTGGTGGACTTGAGAAGTAGGCTTCACAGATGTGGGCAGAGATTTCTCTTTCTGTGGGTATCTTGTTCTTGAAAGCGAAAGCATAATTCTTGCAGTCTCAAACACTGAGTCTCACTGTTTTAATGTTTTCCCTCCCTCGATGCTTTCCTTCTTGGAAGTAATCACTTAATGGCATGTCAGAGCCTAGGAAAATCATTGTTAATATTATAATAGCGCAATTTGCAGCTCAGCTGGCAGTAACCAACTGCAGACTATGTTTCTTCATGGGATGATTATTTTTACCTTGCAATGAAGATGTATTTCTATTAGCTCTGTAATGGGAAGCCCAAAAAAGAGCACAGTTAAAACAGAAGGCTGAATAAAAGTGTAAAGGGAGAATGGAAGGAGTAACCCTGGAGTGTCCCAAGGAAGAGAAGAGTGTAGTTACTGTGACAACCAATCAGTTTCTTCCTCTTGCAAATCCAGTGCAGCCTCAGGTTACTGAACATCAGTGAACCTAAACCCCCTAGCAGTCAAATTTAGATTGTGTTCTGGGATGTGTTGGAATGAGTTGACACTCTTGGAAAACGGCAAGATTTCCTAAATGGCAGGGCTGAAGGGGGGAGCTGCAGAAGGGAGATTTCCCCTCCAGCTCTGCCTTCTCCAAAGGCTTCTACAGGAGGGCAGTGCCTCTGATGTTTTTTTCTGCAGCTCATTAATCCTTTCTTTCACAAAAGTTTGAGGTCTTCGACAGCACTTTTAAGACCTGTAGCTGCCAGCGCTTGTGGCAAGCAGCAGTACTACCACCTTAGCAAGAGTCAGTGCATTTCCTCTCTTATGGATTTTTTTGCTAGTGTGAGCAGTTCCTCAATTATGGTATATAACATTTTACCCCAGCAAGAGCACAGACCAGTCTGGCCACTGGGCACTCAGCAGCTGCAATATTATGGAGAGTTACCTAGGATTTTCATTTTTCTTTTTTGTGTGAAAAATGACAGTTTAGTCTGATTAAGTGTTCTTTATTCTGGGGAAATAATGCATACTCTTGCCAGAAGGTGGCAATTGGAAACACTTATTGTAAAACTCCATTAATTTAATTTTACAGTTTGGAACACCTTATAATAAAGGGATTGGGTTTGTAGTGGGGGATGTGTTGTTAATTATCATTAGACCTCTGCTTTTGATTAATGTTGCTGATTAGTTTCTATCCTTGACTTTTCCAATTAAGAAGTAGATGACTTAGTGCTAAACACGCGGGCATGTTGTCTAATTAGATGAAAGAAACATGTACTCTCTGTGTAGGGAATTATTTTAACTTTCAGTAGTTGCTTTTAAACAGAGGTAGTTCTGTCTCTTTGCGTGATGGCACAGGAAACATCAAGATACCAGTGAGAGGCATGGTGGGTGTGAGCCATTTCCTGATGGTGCTTCTCTTGATTTACACATGTAAGAAATGATTACTCTTCCACTTCTGGCAGACACAGGGTGCTTCGATATATATCTTCTACATAGGGCAGACATAGACTCTCAGTAAAGAGGAACTGAAACAAAACACAGGAAAAGGAAATGTAGTCCTGTGCAGCTCTGCCTCTTAAAACTGCTTAGGGGCAAAAAAATTGCATTGTTTTCAAAAGAAGTAGCCACCTGAGTATATTTAAGGGCCTGATAGAGTCTGATAATGTATGTACTTGAACACTCTCTACTTTCTTCTCATTGAGGGCTGGAGGAAGTAGCTCTTTGTGCAGCAGGACGCCTCAGGAGGAGGAAAAGGATCGGCTTAAGTTAAACAACCTGCTGTCCCTCAGCTGCACCTCTCTCTGGCCTCCTTCCTGAAGGAGGTAGCCAAATCCACCTGAACGTGACAGTAAGATCTGCCTGGGAGACCTGACAAAAGTGAATGCTACACTGAGTGGCTGTCACAAGCTCCTGTGTGAGTTTTCACTCCCTCATTCTCCTGAGGAATGAATTACATGAAGTTCCTGTCTCTCTTGCTTGCTGTAGGAACTTGAGGTGCTCTCCAATTTTCCCCATGGATGATTATAGTTCTGGCTGTCTCGGGGACAAGGCAACCTTCTTACTGCAGGGCTTTACTGAGAATAGAAACCAGCTAGCAAACTCCATCTATTGATCCTTAGTTTTGAATCCTGAAAGATTTTCAGAACAGAAGACTTTTGAACCAGAGGTTTGTCTCTCTTGTTAGCTTTGTAAGGTGCAGTTTGAAGATCCTAGCTGAGACTGAACATGTGCAATACAGGTAGTGTATAAAGCAGGTGCATCACATAGATAGGATCTCTGAGTAAGCATCCCACCCCATGGGGGTTGACCCTAGTAGAGTCAACATTACAATCCTTTCTGAACTAGCTTTCATACATGTTTTGTGTATGGGAGATAACAGAGGGCACTCGGGTCCCAGCAGAACTCAGTGAGAGTCAGATATGAGTCAGATACCTGTTAATCCCAATCAGAATCTCTTGTTCTTTTCTTCCCTTCTCTTCTGAAATATGTGGGGAGGGCTACATAAGCATCACTGATGATGCTTTTTTGGTTTTTTTATCAAGTAAATAGTACCTAGTGCTTCACAAAGACAGATAACATTAGCTCTACAGCAACTTGCCAAGAAAATAGCATCCAGCCACAGCACGCAGACAAGTGATAGCCAGCTGTGCAGCTTGCCACAAACACCTACTCAGAGGATGTGTCTCTTGTGTGTAGACAGGCTGCAGTTAACTGGCAGTTCCCAAGCTATGGGGCAGTTGTCTAGAGAACAAAAAAACCCCAACAAACCCTAGTTTCAACAATCTAGGGGTTCTGGAAAGCAGCAGAACATCCTGCTGTCCTGTCCATTTGGTTAGTTAGTGCTGGCAGCCTCATCTGGCATTAAGAACTGTGAGAAAGATCATGAATACGCACAAGAGGAAAGATCCTGGCATCCTTTTCCTAGGCTGTAATAGTCACCCTGATAATTCATTCAAACCCAGAGATCACTGACTAGTGACAGGGGCTTATGGAAAAAACTTGAAAACAGGTAAGGATCTACTGAGCCAGAGAGAGACTTACTGAGTTGATCTATTTTAAACTTGCTGTCCTACAAAAGAGGGAGCTGAAGGAAAGTATTGGTCATTATTTCAATAACTTGGTGTTCTGATAAACTGTGACTGAGCTTTATCTGCCTTCATACCTTCTGAATCCCTTTTTGAGCGTGTAGGTTTATATAGTGTGGTAGTGGTGCTGAAGGGAGATGGAAACTTCAGTTAGCTCAATTCTTCCTGAAGTTTAGAGTGAGTAGACAAAGTAGACACAGACGAGCACTGCTGCTTCATTTTCAAGTAGAAGCAGTACTGGGCTTTGCAGTGGGTGCAAAATTTGCATGGTGCTTTGAGGTGTCTTCTATACATTTTTTTGATGTGCTGCTTCCCATGGTTTTGAAAAGTCCTTCCAACCTTTTCATGTTTACTGCTGTTCAAGGTCTCTTTTGATGCAGATTCCCAGTGATCAGATTGCATGTCTCAAATCCATCACACAAGCAATGTACAATTAGGTAGTCCTGGAGGCTTCTCTTTGCTACCCAGCACAGAACTGCTGCTGTTGCTGTGCATGTTCTTTGGTCATTTGCTGCACATTGTTCTAGTCAGATTATATCTCCTCCAGTGCTTTTCCTGATCAGGAATTCTTCAGCTGCAGATAGACTTTCACCTTTGTCCTATCAACTAAAGCCAACTAACTGTCTGATGAATGTTGGACAATGACATAAAAAGTATATTCTGTTGTTTGGGTTACCAGCCATGGAAATGGTAGCACACTGCACTCTCATTACCATACACAACAGAATTAAATGTAGATTTCCAAGGAGGAGTAAGCAGAAGTTTGTGCACAAATCCCCATGAACAATGCTGTGGGATTTGTGCAGCCCTCTGAAACTGTCCCCCTTAGTGTATGTGAGAGCATTAACTCCTCATGGATGAATGTGTTATTGACTCTGAGTAAACAGCTCTTTTTAGAGACTCTACAAAGTGTTATTGGCCAATAATACACAGTAAATAGACAAAGAATTACACTGTGACAGTTAGAACAAAAGAGAGAAAGAGAGGGGTACAGATAATGAATCATTAATGATCAGGAGTTGTGCCTTGCTTTTTAAGAGTTGCCTGAGGGAGGTAAGTAGGAGGGCTAAAACTCCTCCATGTGGTATGGACATCAGGCTGGCTGTGGGCAACATTAAAAGATGATTTCTTTTTCATCTAAATGTGTCTTCCCCTTGATATCGCCAGGCCCAGAGCAGCCTGTCCAAAGGCTCTAACCATAGTCTTATGCTGTGAGCTTGTTTGAAATGCAAGGCCAATAATAGAAATCTGAGGAAAAGAAAGGGTCTCAGAAATAATATATTCTCCTTTCGCTATGTTTTCTTCATATTTTTGGCTGACTGCAACTTACCAGAATGTGCTTGGCCTACAAGTGCAGGGCTTGACTTGCTTAGATTGGAATGAAGGCTGTCTTCATATTGCCCCACTGTCTGCTCATCATATAAAAGAGAGCTATGCTCAGCTGCATTTAACAGAGAAGAGGGGGGAATATTTTTCATCTTTTCAATGATATAAAACCCCAGAGCTAACTAACTTTTACCCAGCATATTGGGAATTTCCTGCTTTGCTTTAACAGAAAATCCTGGACACTGAAAGGCAGATGACACTTTCTTAAATGCAAAGATTAGCTCAAAACCCAATAATGTGATTTCTGTAGGAAAAAAATTAAACTTCTTCAGCTAACTGCCTGCCCATTTATGACTGTGCAGGTGATTAGAACTGCACCATCCAAAAGCAGGAATCTGAAATTACTGTATTTGTATGTAATGGGGATGAATCCAATAATCACAGAAAAGAGTGTACTTGCTCTTAGTTTTGCTTTGTCTGTGTAGATGCAGCATCTATAGGAAAAGACTTACTCTGACAATTACTGTGCTGGGAGCAATGGTTTCCTCCTGTTTTTAAAGGTTCCATGTCAAAGGGAATGTGACCCCTCAAAAGTAACCAAACATGGTGTAGAGAAGTAGCCTCCACCGAGACAAACATACAGCAGGATGGCAACATGTGGTAGGATAGAGATGGAGGATTGCATTTGCTCTCTGGATTACCTATCAACTAAATTAGAGCTAGCCCTGTGCTGAAATCAGTGATTCACTGGCTGAAAATATAGAATAATCTAACTCAAATCTGCAGCTTTTTAATGACAGTTAAAAAAAAAAAGCCTTCTTAAAGATGGGGGAAGGAATAAGGGGAAAAGTGAGATCCACAGTCTCCATATATGTTTGAGTATACAGAGCTAGATAGACATGTGTAGATACAGAAATACATATAAAAGATCAGCTTTTTTTATTTGTGAATCAGTGCTGGTCTCTCATCTTTAACTTGGATCTTAACATCTCTTGCTCTTGGAGTGTAGTTCTCAATAGCCGATGCAAGAAAACCCTGTGTAACTCCCAACAGGTCCCATACATAGATTTCATTGCTTACAATTTTAGTCTGTGCATAGCTTTACAATTTTAATTCTAGCAGGTTAGAGTCGTGTGCAGGAAAAGAGTATGTGCCATCATTTTGAAGGCAAAATTATACTGGTTTCTTTGTCTAGGAAATCAGATGTATAAGGATTGTTTCTGAGACTCTCCTCAAAACTATTTTTCTTTTTTTAAGTTGAAAAGAAAGTTAAAGACAAGTGTAAAAAAGTGAACGTGGGTTTGAAAACGAACAGATGCACAATCTGAAATGGAGGCACTGTCTCAGCCATGTCTGATAACGAGCAACATTTATGAAAGGGGCACATGGGAACTCACTAATGGCTCTTGAGCCTAGTGGGAAGAGCTGCTGAGGAAGAACCATGTATGGGCTGGAAAATGAAGTGAATATTGTTAATTGGTCAAGTGAGAAGGCTTCCTCCAGCATCGCAAATGCATTCCCTTTGTGCTCCTTCCCTTTACCCCTCTCCATCTGCCTTCTGGATTAACTTTGCAACTCTTAACTTCTGATAAAACTGAGAAAATAGATGGCACAAGGCACCACAGGTGACCTCTTCTGAGCAGCTGGAGAGGGGGCATTTTCCTGGCAGGCTTTCAGGTTTGGCACTGCAGCGTGCCACTTCTCCTCCCTGTCCTGAAAGGGAAACATCCTTGGCCTTTTGGGTTGACACCTCTCCTCCCAGGCGCTGGCCCCGGGATGCGGTGTCAGCAGTGTGATATGGAGGAGCAGCAGGGAGAGCAAAGAACAAGTGACATCTTTGACTCATCTGCTGCCCCTGCGCTGCTGTGATGAGTCCAGGGCTTTTCCTGGCTTGGCGCTGCTTCGCTGGCTGGGCTACTCTGAGCTGCTCCTGCAAGGCCTCTGCGATGTGCCGCGGCCTGAGGCTGTTAAGTTGTCTTGTTGGTTAATTAAGGCTGGCTGCCTAGGAAGCCCATCTGTTCCCAGGTAAATTGTGTTGCTATTTTTTCCCTTTGGCAGGCATACAAAAGCTCCCATCCGTTCTTCCAAAGGATGGACGGGTAGTCTCATGTGCCAGTTTGCATTCCTTCTCTGCTTTCCTGGAGGCACAACAGCCAACATGGAGTCACACTGAGACTGCCATGTGTTGGTATAAAAGACAGGGTAACACCCTCCCCTATGGTTCCACACTGAATGCTTGCAAAACATCCACTCCTCTTGCTCTGCTTCTGGCAGCTCCCGTGTCCTTTGCTTTCTCTGATGTCTCCTCTGGCTGCAGCTATGTGGACACCTCCTTATTATAACCCTGGTCCTCATCTGCTATACATCTTGTTAGTGCTCCAGAGAGGGACCTGAGAAAGGAAATGTTTAAATGTTTATGTGGTGTGCAAGTGTGATAGCGAGCTTGGTGTGTCACACATATTCACACACAGATTCACTGTTGCCTACTACAGGTTTATCTTTGCAGCACCTACCCCATTGTGTAAAGACCTGCTCTTTCTTCCATTCAGTGGCTGGAGCTGAGGCACTATAAGGGCAGATAAACAACTCACCACAAATATATGGCATATGATCCCAATTTGCCCAAAGCCTAGAAAATGCCCAGGTCCCAGCCACCTTTGCTGTTGCTCTGCTTACATAACTGGGACATTGAAAAAGATCATGACTGTCTCAGAAAACTGAGCTGTTGTCAACTGCACTTTAAGAGAGCCTTGCAAGTCCACAGCATGTCCACATTTCCCCTCTAAGCCCCTTTCTTCTCTTCCAGCTGTGACTGCTATAAGCAGCACTCATCAGTGAAGAAGAGGGATTTTATGGGGGAAAAGCTTGGGGACTCAGTGACACTAAATAATGACTTCAATGCAACAAATTCTTATTTAAAAATTGACTTCATGATAGGTACCCAGATACCTGGGCTTGTTCCAATAGTAATTAAACAAAAATAATAAGGAGGAGCTTAATAAGGAGGAGCTTAAGAACAGTCTAAGTCATACAGAAACTGGGTGAGCGTGGGGACTGACTGTTCCTCTTTCCTCCAGTGCAAGGTGGGAATGCCGGGACGGTTGCAGCACAGCTACCCTATGCTAAGGGAACATGGCCACCCCAGCAGACAGGGAAGTAAAATAAAAGAAGTCTTACTGTTTTGAAAGCAGTGACCTTTGTTTCATTCCCTGTTTGACAGTCTTGTTTGGGACTTGTCAACCTACCACTGGCAACACAGCTCCTGGCCAGAATGCTTAAGAATATGCTGAAATGGGAGAGCTTTTAGTCGTTTTTCATTTTTAAAAACTGATTTCCATTCTGAGTAAGAGGTAGGATAATATGTGAGGGAATTACTGTTGGTCTCCAGATTGAACTGGAGATGGGAAGTTCCCCGCTATAGCCAAGTACATCAAAGGAGCAAATCTACAATAACTTTACTGGCACTCCTAAGTAAGGCGTGCTGCAAACAGAGGAAAATGCAACACAAATATTGCATGAAAGGAAAAATACACAGTATTGCACTTACACAGCTGACAGAAAGAAAATGTCTCAGTTCTAACACTTTAAGTAGCACTGAGAAGGGACCAGTCCTGTGCGGGTAATGCTTCCCAAAACTTATATGACTGTGCTCTGAACAGGGCAGGTCTTGTTGCATGTGCACTTAAGTGTCATATCAGCTCAAGTGTCAAAATAACTCTGTCTCTGGGCAGAGCTCTCCCCACAAAGCTGCATTTCTGCAGAGTTTGTCTGGTGAATCAAGCTCCAGCAAGCCTGGGCTTGCTCTTTGTGGTTAGTGTGAGGTCCTAAGGCTTCTGACTTCTCTCTGCTGGTCTTCTTGTGGCATCAGCTGTGTTACGTTTAAAAGCATGACTTATAAACCACAAGCCATTGGTTTCTACTAAACATTCATCAGCTTTCTAGAAGGACTGTAGATGCACAGGAACCACCTGTGGTTTTATTTGCATGTATCCTCTGCTTGCTGTTTGGAGAACTGGCTCTGCTTTGGTCTGTCTCATACAGCACTTCATGCAAGTGTGGTGGTGCTGTTGCATGCCTGTGCTCAAAGCTGCTGCTTGGGTCCTGCTGAAAGATCTGCCCTTAGGCATGGGATAATTCTGCCCAAAGCAGAATTGTTGCCACAGTGGGAGAGTGCAGAGATCAGAGCGTAGAAGTTACTGCCCTGGCCTGAGGGTTGTCCTTGCCTTGGAGAAGTATGAACAGTAACCAGCACCATCTGTCAGGACAGCCATGAAGCCTCTGCTTTGAGCCTCCCTTGCCAACGCTGTTATAGCGTCCTTTCTCTTCCTTGCTGTCTGAGTCAGGAACAGTAGGTAGGTGGGCACAGCAGGGAGGAGGAATCTCTCTTTCCCCAAAATACTCTCTTGTATCCTACGCTACAAGCTGCTCCTGAAGGAAAGGGTAAGAGCTGGATCCTCCCCTTTTCCGTGTGAAAATAATAGTAATAATAACCTCACTAGGAGAGATCTGAGTTGGCACATTTTGTGTTGCAGTAAGGACCAGCTAACTACTTGCACACCAAGGATGAGGAAGGTCGTTGAGCTGGCCTGCGGTAACTTGATAAGCCACCAGAAGGCGGCCACAGCTCAACCATGTGCCATATTTCCTACAGAAAGACAAAGGTATTGCTTCTTCTGCGCAACATGGTTCTGGTCAATGGTGTCATAACACTCTGAGGACAGCAGATCAGCACGTTAATGATGTTGTGTGATATAAAATTGTGTAAACCTCAAGCCCTGATACACTGTCCTCCTGAGGTGCTGGGCTGCACAGATTTGCACTGCCGGTTCAGTGATGTCAACTTTGCTGTCTGACAGACTAGGTGGTTTGCACTCAAAAAGGCAGGTTTAAGTTGTACATTGCTGAGTCAGTCTGGGACATAGCTGAAAGTGTCATGTGCTCTTTCTCAGACATGTTTTGCTTTTTTAAGCTACGTCCATGGCCTTGGCATCCTCACCTTTCTTCTGGAGAGGCAGTTGCAAGCTTAGGTTTTGCAGCTTCCTAATCCTTTCTCTGCTATGAAAGATGAAATACTTTATCTGAAACATCCCCCATCTGATACATAGCATGTCCAAGAGTAATGAGTAAACCAGGTATTAAACTGAGACAGGAGGCTAATAAAGCAAAACATTACTGGTCTGCTTAGGGAAAGGTTTGAGCCTGAAATGAATTTGCTCAAAAATAGAACACTTGATTTTTACTATTTAAGAAGAGAGGCTCTGGGGGAGCACATCTTCAGGGCTAATATAGCTGACCATTTTCTGCAGTTGGTTTCCTTCTCCCCATGAATAGGTTGAAAATGAAAGACAACAATTCTGTTGGAGGTGTTCAGATCACACTGGCAACAATCAGCACATGTTTTGAATGAATAAAATAAAGACATTCTTGCCAATAGTTTCACAAATGCTCAAATATAGTCAAACAAAGACTTAATCTGGGCTCAAAGACACGTATCTCAGCAGATGTGTGTAAACTATATCAAATCCCCTGGGAACAGTACTTAGGAGTTATTCTTAGGCATTGGAAGGACAAGGATGGTCCATCTGTGAATTTATTACATGAGATGAGAAGCACCATATGAAAGTCATTGCTGAACTGCAGGACAG
>JAVHNF010057847.1:24362-34706 GCA_034783455.1 Micropsitta finschii
TAGGTGTATAATTGATTAAAATTTTCAACAAATTTATTGAATAAATTAACAACAGCCATTATTGACAATTAGTCCTTAAATTTTATCTATAAATACTAATTCATTTTTCTCTTTAGGAATCAGGTTTAAAAAGTGAGAAATCATAAGAGAATTGAGAGAAAGTGAAGAGAAAAGAAAGAGGACTATCCAGCTAAAAGCCCTGTGTGAGTCCTTATTGCATTTAACATTCAAAGAAATGTGTATCATCCCAAACTATGGTACAGCATTTCATAGGGATAAGTGGAGGTGCTGTGCTCTGAGACTGTGCCACAGTTGGCTCAGCCTAATGATGAGCAAATGAAGTCTATGGTTTAAAAGTGCCCTATGAAATTCTCTAATGTACTTTTGCCAATTTGAAAACGTGACCTGAAAAGACACGGGGTCTGATATGCACTGTGGCATGCTTTGGCCAAACTAGCATTTCTGGAGCCTGCTTTAGCTGACAGAGGAGCAAAAATGAGAAGAGTTCACTGGTACAATGCAGAAACCTCCAGAAATTCCTGGTCTTTGCACTCAGTCTCTCTTGTCTGTCTGTACTAGACAGAGAGATGGAGGAAAACTTCTGAAGCTTTCTGGATGAAAGCTAGAATAAGCAATGGTTTGATTAGCAAGTCCTTCCCTGAAGTGTCTTATACGGCTACTGACAAAAGATGTGACTGAGTTTAAAAGTTAAGGCTGGAAGGGAGATTGTTTAGTTCAAAACAGGGCCAACTTCAAAGTTGGATCTAACTTCAGAGTTACCTGATATTGTTCAGAGGCTTGTCCAGTTGAGCATTAAATTACAAGGGATGTAAATTCCACCTCTCTTTCTTAACCCAGTATATTATTCCCTTTAACAGCCAAATACCCCTACCTGCAGGTGAATGTGGTAGGGGAAGGTGTACAACCTGGAAAGTTTCAGGATGTGCTGTGCTTTGGATCAGTGCCGGTGGGGACAACTGTGGAGAAGTGTGTAGAAATCTTCAACATGTCTGTGGTATGTGGAGAGGGAGACTTCTGAGAAGTTGGCATGCTGGCACGCTTCCCTGGGATATGTGGTTTTGAGTATCTCACTTAATGCTATGAAAATAACCCAAATGGGAATGTGAGTAAAACAGCTGATGAGCCTTCCCCTACCAACCAGGCCATTCAACCTTGCCTTCCAGCTGCAGTGCTAGCAATACATCCATGTGCAGCATGGTATGACAGTTCCTGTCTTCTTCCCACTGTGCTTGGTCCAGATCAGGCAGCCACTGTTGTTCTTCCCACCCTGCAGCTCTCCTACTCACCCTGGACAAGCCCATCCGTCCCGTGTGACAGTTGTGGCAGTCTTAAATTGGCATGCATGTGTCCCAGGCTGCTGATGGATCTTCTGCTGTCCTCAGTGGACTGCAGCTGTGTGAACTGCTCTGAAAGTCAAGCGGGCTGCATTTGGGCACCTTGTTCTCTGTACCAGCTCAACCCATTAAAAGATGGATGTACTCGGAGACTGCTAACATGCTGAGCAGTGCAGGCTGCTCAGCCTGCAGAGTTGCAACTCAGGCTCTGCAACTCAGGAGAGGCAAAGACCTAGTTATGTGTTGTACTGTTCTGATTCACACTGCAATGGTGGTTAACATCCCCATGAAAAAAACAGGATCCTTTTTTCTAAGGGACTTGAGGAAGGTGTCAAAGTACCAGTCCTTTCTTTTATGAAAAGATCTAGACAAGGTGAAACTGTGGATGGAAGTACCTGTTGTCTACCTGCCTGTCCCCCATTCACAGCAGTCATTTAGGCTACTTTGGCCCTTGTACTCACCTTGAGCCATCCTCCACCCTACCTGGAAGGGCACTCCAACTCCAGAGATCACCAGGATATTTTTCTGTGTTGACTTTTGAGCACACTGTGGGAGCTTGCTGCCAGCAGTACTCCTAGTGCTCCAGCAGGACAGGGTGGCAGACGTTTGCACAGCACTTCTGTGCTGTGCTGCAGTAATCTTGGTGCTCTTGGTGGTGTTCAGATTTGCTGAAAACCCAGTTCTTCACTGGTTAGTATCCTACATTCAGGGCCACCTTGGCTCCTGTTGGCTCCTTTGTTAACCTATTTATTTTCCACTTTCAGGTTGATGCACCATGTAGGATAGAAAGAGCAGAAGATCCTCTGCTTCAAGATCATGTTTTCTCCTGTGATGTGTCTCATGGCACTGTCCCTGCCAAAGGGAAGCTGGTCTTGTGCATACGATTTCAGCCTCAGATAGTAGGAGAGCACAGTACTGACTATTTCACTATCATATCTGCTGGATACCTCCTGCAGACTGTCCTGAAGGTGACTGGCTCATGTAAAGGTACCAGAGTGAAAGTCTCCTCTGTCATCTTCTTAGCACTGCAGGGGAAGGGCTAGTGCTTGAGGAAGGACTAGGAACTGTCGCAGCCCTCAGTCACAGACTTACCTTCTGCTCAGCTCCAGGCTGTCCCTGGTGCACTGTTTGGGGTTTATACTTGCTTGAGACAGATGTGAGACTGTTAGAAGTGAATGTCCTGCTGTTTGCTGGACATTAGGACTGGTGGGTTTGCTGATGAGGTGATTCTGGTTTGGGAAGATCAGTTAAGTGCAGCAGTGGCTTGTGACATGTTGATAGAAACAGCTATGACAGGTTTTGGATCTGTCTTTCATGTCATTGTGCTAGGTCCTTCGGTGTCCCTGCATCAAGATTCGTTGGACTTTGACTGGATCAATCTTGGGCAAAGTTTGATGCGGATGCTGGAAATCAGCAACACCTCAGATGTCCCAGCCTACTACCAATTTGATATTGATGTCACAGGGAGTGTCTTCTCCTTGGATCGCCCCTATGGAGTCTTGGAGGGCACAACAACACTAGTGTTGAAGGTGACCTTTCGACCCACTCACCCCATCAGCTATCACCGCAGAGTGGTGTGCCTTGTCCACCATCAGGTATGAGGGGCAAAGGGTGGCTTCATCGCTGTGATAGCTCAGGGGGATCTTCCAATATAACCCACTGGGGCTGGCTTCTCTCAGTAGCCCCCAGAAATCTCTTCCAACTGCACTTCCATTGATACCTATCATAGAATCATTTAAGGTGGAAAGGACCTTTAAGGTCAAGTCCAACCATTAAGCTAGCACTGCCAAGTCCACCACAAAGGCACATCCCTAAGCACCACATCTACACATCTTTTAAATACCTCCAGGGATAGTGACTTCACAGCTTCCCTGTGCAGCCTGTTCCAATGCTTGACAACCCTTTCAGTGAAGAAATTTTTCCTAATATCTAATCTAGACCTCCCCTGGTGCAACTTGAGGCCATTTCCTCATTTCCTATGGCTTTTTACTTGGAAGAAGAGACCAACTCCCACCTCACTACAACCTCCTTTCAGGTAGTTGTAGAGAGCAATAAGGGGTCCCCTGAACTTTCTCTTCTTTAGGCTAAACAACCCCCGTTACTTCAGCTGCTCCTCATAAAACTTGTTTTCTAGACCCTCCACCAGTTTTGTTGCCCTTCCTTGGACACACTCCAGCACTCCAGCACCTCGATGTCTTTCTTGCAGTGAGGGGCCCAAAGCTGAACACAGTGTTTGAGGTCCAGCCTCATCAGTGTCAAGTACAGCGGGAGAACACTTCTCTAGTCCTGCTGGACAAGCCAGGGTACTATTTGCCTTCTTAGCCAGCTGGGCACACTGCTGGCTCATGTTCAGCTGGCTGTTGAACAACACCCAAGGTCCTTTTCCATGGGTCAGCATTTCAGACATTCTTCCCCAAGCCTGTTACATGGGGTTGTTGTGACCCAAGTGCAGGACCCAATCAAGAGCTTGAGCAGAATCCTCATGGTGCAGGTTCCTATGAGCAGTCAGGGGGCTGATGTGGACAGGCAGTCAGTAATGCTTATGGGTAGGGTGAGGTGCATCCTCAGTGGCTTCTGTTGGTTTAGGTCTCTGAGTTAAATTTAGCTGCACAGCTATGAACTCAGCATCTTCAACTTTCACTTCAGTTTCAAGAAAGTTCTTGGGCCACATACAAAAAGCTTTTCCCGGGCATGGGAAATGAGATACTGGGATGTTGTAACTTTCAAAGCCATCACAGAAGGGCTGTTTATTTCTTTTTCTTTCTGGTGTTTTCCCAGGAACCCTTGTATGTGGACTTTTTTGGTACCTGCCATTCAGACACGGCTAAGCCAGCCATCCTTCAGGGAAGACACCTCTCCTGGTACCGAACCAACATGGTGAGGGGACTGACCTTCTACCCCCCTGATATCGTGAGTGCGATGCTGAAGGATGGGCAGTTGCGGATGGATGAAAAGGGAGCCCTCATGCTGCTTCCCGAGGTATGATCTGTCCTCCCTGGAATCTAAGATTCTCCTGTGCTCTTCTCTGCAGATGATGGGTCTCTGTTGCATTGGCCAAACAGATCTAGAAGGACTTGCAGGTGCCAGAATGATTTCTTTAGTTAATGTTCCCATCACATACCAGCACTATCTTTACCATGCTCAGGCACTAAGCCACTTTCTGGCTTTAACTCAGTCACAGGGTCTTCTTCTCTTTTGTGTAGTTTCAGATTGAGGGCTGGTTTGCAAGCAGGAGTCCCCCTGAAGCCTAGACTTTGACCTGTCCTGGGAACCATTACTGAAGTGCATGCCCTCTTGTTGTGAGGGCAATCAGGACTGTAGTGCCCTGTGGTTCCCACAGGCACGCTTTCCCTGCTCACATTCAGATGTTTCCATCCTGTAGATCCCTCAGGACAAGCCTCCTAAGGAATACTTTGAAGTTGACTCTATGACCGAATATTTCTACGATGGTGAAACCAGTGACATGGCCTTGTTTCCCCCTCATGTTAGTGCCAGCCCCAGGGAGTACGATTTTGGTTGCTGCCTGCCACTTCACAAGGTAAAATCACTTCCTCTCTGTGTGACTAATCACACCAAAGGAAGTATCACTCTTTTCTGGACTCTAAGCCATGGCAGTGCCTTCCAAGTGAGCCCTGAAATGTGCGACATCCCACCTTTGAAGTCTTCAGCCTTCCGTGTCATTTTCAAGGCCACTCAGCTCAACACTCTCTATGCAGCGGAGCTGGAAGGTTTTGCCTTCTACAAGGTTAGTAGGAATTACTAAGACCAGTTGCCAGAGAGTGCCTAGCAAGCAACTGTTTGCAGGCTAGAGGTTTTTAGGGGAGTTAAAATTCAAATGGAACCTTTTATTTTGAATTTGGCAAACTGGCATCTTCACTAACTCCTTTGGCCACTGCTTTGATACACTGGTAGGTTAAAATTTCTCCTTCACCTGTGTCCTGGCAAGATAAATCAGCAAAGCAGCCACGGCTCATCTGTACAGAGAGATACACTTGCTCTTACTCCCAGTGAATGTGAAGTAATGCACACCTCACTGAAGGAGGAATTACTGTGAATTGCTGCACTATTACCATGGATGGAAGCCTGCACAAAAATGGTTGTGGTCTGAGTGATGAGCAGTAACTTTTTTTGTGTGTCTGGCCCTCCACAAGTAAAGCTGCTGAAGGCATTGTATATGACTGCAGCCTCTCCTCCCATGTGATGTGGGATTCATGTCACACAAGGTTGCAATTGCAGAAGTTTTAGCACCCAGAAACATCCTGGTAGGTGAAAGAGATCTTCATTACTTTGTTGATTACCCTTCTTGCATTTTTAACTTTCTAAGCCAGTGTGAAGGTTCTCTGGGGGTACCCTTTGAGTCAAGAGTTTCTTAGGCTCAGGTAAAGGACAGCTATTTTCAGTGACTCACAGTTGAGTGCTAGCTTTAGCATTTGCAAGTGTCTCAAACTGCACTAAAGGAGCATCTGTAGACCCTTCCATAAGGCAACCTTTACACAAGTACCACAGAGTAGCTTGGATGAGTCCTTCTGCTTGAAAGTCATTAGTCTTTTGGGTCTAAAATACGCTTCTTTGGGAAAGCAGCACTCATGTTCCTCATACAGCATTGGTTAGCCCTTCTTCCCTGAAAAAGTAAATTCCTCAGCCCCAGAGAATGTCATTGAAACAAACTGCTGCTTGTGATGTTGAATGCACTTGAAGGCACTCTGCCACACGCCCTTCCTGCATGCACTCTGTTCTGTCGCTTGCATGCCTGCAGGTGCTGAGACACTACAACAACATCGAGGAAGATGCCACCATCTGTCCATCCTGGTGCCTGACTGTCAAGCTGAGAGCACACACCTTTGAAGAAGGAAGGGAGCATTTCATCCCACAGTACATCCTGGATGTCCCCAAGGTGTGTGTGAGTGACATTCAGATCTTTGCATAGATGCTCAGTGTTTACCTCTGAAGTCTTCAGTTGGTGTCCATTGCACCATCCTTAGGTGTGGCTTAGGTGGTTTCTGATGGTGTGAAGACTCCTGCTTTAGTACAGAGATAGGATAGTCCTTCTCCTGCATTAACTTCCCAGCTTCCAGTTTGCCAGGATTCACTGAGCATCTTACCAGCTCTGAGAGGAAAACTCTTGGGATCTCCTTCCTTTCTATTTAAGTGGATATAGGCACTGACAACAGTGTTTAGTCCCTTCCCAGGAGCCTCAAATACTCTGCATGCACATAGGCAAATGGAGGGCAGCACACAGAACCCACACTTATGGAAAGCGGTTGCAAGGTAGAGTGGAAGCTTCCCTGACTCTTCCTGATGTTTCTATAGCACAAGAAAGTATTGTTCCTACGATGCAAAGTAAGATCTGTCTCTCTAGTCAGTAAAAATGATCTTAGAAAATCTCCTCAGCTAGTCCAGGACATGCGGCCTGTATCTGATATGCATGGGCTGGAGCAAGTTTCAGTCTCCTGGAATTCTTAAAATCCAGGAGGTCACTATCTATGCAGCTCACTTATTAGATGAACAGAATGTACTGCATAATGGAAAGTAGCTTCACTGGTCCTATGAGCCTAGGAAAGATGAAGGCCAGCGTGGGAAGGGAAAAGACCATAACTCGCATACCCTTGGGTGATTTCCTTTCTTTCTTTGAAGAGAAACTCTTACAAGGTTTTCCATACTCAGGATAATGCTTGTTGGAACCTGGAATTCAATACAGGGAAAGCTTTTTCTTTAAGCTGTTTTCTAAACCCAGTGCAAACAACCCTTCTTTCTTGCCTCCACCAGACTTTTCCTCCTGTGGCTCCTAACACAGATACCTACTGCAGCATGCTACTCTTGAACACTGGTACCTCTCTGATAACCTTCAGTGTGAACCAAGCTGCCTGTCCCTCTCTTTTGGTCAAGCCCCGCTCAGGATATGTCATTCCAGGAGGCCACCAGATTTTCTTTCTCTCCACCCACCCAGTTAACATACTTTCACAGCAGCATGTCCTGCCTTTGCAGCTGAACTCTCACCCTGGATACACCAAGGTATGGAGAGGGAAGTAGAAGATAGTGAGCAAAGCTTTGTTCCCTTGTAATCTTCCCTTTTCACAGTGTTACCTGTTATATCTCCTAATGGTTGGTTTAGACTTTTCCCTTTGGAAATAGGAATGAAAGAGTACCTTTAAAATTAAGGGCAGGGTCAACACTGCAGATTGGAGGTGCTTGTGCTGCCAGACACCCTGTACCACTTATTCCCTTGGTTTCCATCTCCTAGAATGTACTACACTGTGCTCAAGGCCCTCTTTGACAGCACAGCCTAAAGTCCTTCTCCTTCTTCCTCAGACCCAGTTTTGTTCTTGCTTCTCTACTGGAAGGAGCAACATCTTTGCAAGGTGTCCCCAGAGGCTAATGTGTGATACTTTTCCCCTTAATTCTACAGGAAATTACTCTCCAGAGTTGTGGGGAGTCCCTTAATTTGCTCTTAGAAGGTGAAGGGAATCTATACTTCAAACCTGTCTGTATAGGGACCTCTTTTACAAGAATGTATACCATAAAAAACTGCACAAGGCTACCCATGGTTTTCACATGGAAGATCCGTCAGTCGGACAGCAAGATCCTATCTGTCAGTCCCGCTGCAGGCATCCTCCAGCCCTATGAAGCCATGGTAAGTTCAAGTTCTGCCAACTATTTTGTTCTCTACAATAAAGGTGTGGAATATTTAGGGCAGAAATATGAGGGCTGCCAATCATTTAGTGATTAATGCTAAGGTTGGAGAATACCTGTCTGCCTTAGTGAGTAGCCAGTATCTGCAGTTGTGCTGATTCCTATGATGTGGATTTTCCCAAACATGATGACACTGTCCTTGGCTACAGAACAAAACAGGTCTTAAACAGGGTTAACAGAGAAGGATACACTTGAGGGGACTGGCATTAACACAGCAGCAACTTTGTCATGCACCAGATGTTAATAGACAGAAGAAAAATGAGAACACAAGAGTGTTTCTGATCTTTTTTCTTCTGTTCTCCCATCCGTAAATTCAGGTTCTGAAATTCTACTGTATTCCCTGAGTGCTTGTTCAGAGTAGTGAGGACTAGCACATCTCCAAAACCTGGCTTTTGACACCTGAATGTGCATTCCCAATATGAACCTTTGACACAGGCAGTGATGGTGAAGGATTGAAGTGAGAGTGTCTCCAGAATTGTGGAGGACTAGGTTAGCTGTAATAGAGGAAGTGACTGTGCACTGAATGCAGCTGATGTGGTGTACAAGTCTGGCTCTGATCTGGAGCTCCTGTGAGCACTCATTCCCTTTTGTGATTTCAGGCTCAGGCATGGACTTTCACTCCTGACAAGGAAATCAAGTATCTGCTGCGAGCTAAGGTGTTTGTGAGGAGAAAAAACACAGACCCCATGTGTCCTGAAACTGTCCGTTATGCCTTACGGATTGTTGGAGAGGGGGCACTGGGCACTGTCAGGGTAAGGAACTACCCACTGGGTAGTATGAAGGAATACTAGAGTAGGATGGGGGTCTTGGGCTTTCCCTTTCTGCACAATCTGTACTGGAGGCAAGTAATAAGGATTTACAGCAAAATTCCCAGTTGTTGCTTTCACTGGAGATGGCAGAACTGATTTGGCAGCCTAATGGCAACAGCATGATGTAAATGTTCTGCTAGTTCAAATGTGACTTGCACAAATCCTCTGGGATTGCTCTCAAATCTTCTGTTCCAGACCAAATCAAGCAAGCTATTTAGCTCCTTGGACTTGGAGCTCTCTCCTCTCATTCTGTCTGCTCTCCTTCTCCATTTGTCCTGCTATCAGTCTGAATTTTAAGTGTAGTGGACCTAACTGTTCAAGTGGTTTAGCCAGAACACATCCATCTGGCTTTCCTCTTACTATCTGCAGATCTTCATTTTTAAGCAAGTTTCTTAAGGAACCAGATCTAAATAAAATAATACTTAGTAAATCATTGGCCCTTGTCAATCACATTGGACAGATAAGTGGTAATGTCTTAGAGACACTGAGTCATTATGAATTGCTTGTGAGTGGACGACTACCCGGAAGACAGGGAGACTCTTAATGGAGTCATGGAGGGACCAGCAGATGTACCTCAGCCCTTGTCCCAAGTATAGCTGGCCAGCTAGTGTCCTTACAGCCCTGAATACACTCCATCCTGTCCAGCAAGCAGCCTAACAGTAGGAGAAAGAATTTGGAGGAGGGCTTGAGCCCTTGCAGCCCTCTTATGACTTCTCCCAGGGGATGCCACGTCCTACACAAAGCAGAGAGCCCTTTGCACTGCACTGTGTGTGCCAAAGGATCAGCGTGTGGTGGGATGAGTGGTGGTGACACTCAACTGCATGCTCAGTGACCATTGCATGGCGGGTTTGTATTCCAGGCAGAAAAGGAGCACCTGGACCTTGGAAATATTCTGGTTGGTGACCTGCAAAGCTGCACCATTGTATTGCTAAATGATGGGATTTGCTCTCTGAAGTACATCCTCAGTGTGGAACAACTGATCATTGGGCCTTCTGACTCCGAGGAAGTCCGCAGTGATCCTCTGGGTACTGTAAGGGAATTAGCATGGGATGGGGCCTTGGCTTTCCCCTCTCTTCTGTAAGATCAATCTAGCATAAACTCAGAAATTGGGCTGCTTGCTGGCTAGCTTGCATTGATTCTTTTAAGTACCTTAAAGTGTATGCTCCTTTGCTGAGGGATTTACTACAGGTGACTTTTCTGTCTTGCTGATAACCCAGAGCATGACAACCGAAGTTAGACCAACTTAGACCTTGAAATAAGATGTGCTTTTCCAGTAGAGAAGAAAGTTAAAGTAGTTCCCAGAAGAAATAGTAGAGTGCAACCCTTAGCTGCCTTTCTAGAGGACCTCCTCTGGGGAAGTTCCCTGTTATTGCTGGCCAAAGGCAGGCCTGGTAGACCCAATGAGCTGCCTACAGTTGTATTCTCGGAATCCCAACTTCAACATCTGAAGCTGTTCCTAATGATTACACATGGGAGGGAAGTGGCTTAAG